>PVLA01000307.1:415792-624693 GCA_004027455.1 Hydrochoerus hydrochaeris | reverse complement strand
AGGGCATCTGATTGGTCAGACGCCCTGACCCCTCATGAGCTGGAAAGGGGAACTGGCACCCCTGTTGATTTCTCTCCAGAGAGGAAGGGCTATGCCACCATTCACCTTTTATTTTCCTTAAACATAAAGGGAATTCGGGTGCTAAGTGCAAAAGTGATGGAAATTCAGGATACCGGGGATGTGTCTCCAGCTCTGGCCGCTCTTCTGAGCTCTTGCTGCTATGTCCAGCATCTTACTTCTCATCCTCCTTCCTGCATGCTTGTTCCAGCGCAAGCATGTCCATCTCTGAACCTACCACCTTCCCCAAATCCTACTATTTCTCTGTTGCTTTACATAGTGAATAACATTACTACCCTCTAGTCATTTCGACTGGAAACCTGGAAGCCATCCTGGAATTATCCAGGATCTTCCACCCTCTGTATGGCCCCCTTCCTTTGTGCTGGGCTCTGCCTTCTTTGCTTAATCCAGACCCTCCTCATCAGTTACTCACGAGGCCTCACCTTAGTTTGGATTCCCCAAAAGCAGATTCTGAGAAAAATACTTGATGGTAAGTAATTTATTTGAAATACAAAATATACAGGGAGAGTGCTTTTCAGAAAGGAGCACAAGGAAAAGTGAGAGGAGGAAAGGAAACGGCCAAAAGGCCCGAGGTCCAGCGGCCCCCACCGCGCAAGGGCAGCTCCTCCCAATGGAGGCCTTCGGGGTGCCCCAAGTTAAACCGTCCGCATGGCTGAGGGCATTGCTGGGTAGTAATTCCTGACACTTCAGACCTGCCCGCAGGCAACGAAGTGGGCTCCAGCAGCAAGAGAAAGCTCTGGAGTAATGAAATACAGGGGCTGGCGGCTGGAGGGCTGGTGGGGTGGCAGACAGGTCCCCAGGGAAGCGGGGGGGGGGGGAGCACGTGGTAGAGGCCCCCTAACTTCCTGGCACATAGTGTGCTTTTTTATACACCCTCTCTCCTATTTTTCAGGCACTGTGATATTTCTAAAATCAAAATCTGCTTATGTAATGGTGCAATTGAAATTCCTTTAAGGTTCTTCCTTAGCTATTCTGTTTGCAGACAATGTGAGCCTCAAACCAAGAATGATCCAAAGAGATAAAGAAGTTGCTCCATATTTATTAGCAGAAAACTTCAAGAGGAAGAGATAACAATTTATATATATATATATATATATATATATATATATATATATATTAAATACAGAAGCACCCAGCTATATAAAACAAATATTAATAGAAATGAAAACTCAATAACACAATTATAACAGGAGACCTTAACATGTCATTGACACAAAGAGACAGATCAACTAGACAGAAAATCAGCAAAGAAATAACAGAATGGAATCAAACTTGTGAACAAATGGACTTAGTAGATGTGTACAGAATGTTCCACCCAACAACTTCAGAATATACATTCTTCTTAGCAGCACATGGAACATTCTCTAAAATATACCATATACTAGCCCATAGAATATGTTTTAGTCGGGGCTGGGGATTTAGCTCAGCTAAATCCAAGTGTGAGGTCATGAGTTTGATCCCCAGTACCAAAAAAAAAAAAATGCTTAAGGAAATATAAAAGAATTGAAATCATCTCATGTATATTATCTGATCATAGTGCCATGAAACTAGAAATTAATGATAAAGGAAACTACAAAAACTCCATAAACACATGGAAATCAAATAATATACTTCTGAACAATCAATGGGTCACAAAGAAATTAAAGAAGATATTAAACAATATCTACAAGCAAATGAAAATCCAATATAACTTACAGAACCTATGGGATGCAATGAAAGCAGACCTCAGAGAGAAATTTATTGTGGTGAATTCCCACATCAGGAAAGCAGAATGAACACAAACAACCTGATGCTACACTTCAAACATGTAGAAAAAGAAGAGCAAGTCAAGCTCAAAGCCAAAAGAAGGGAGGAAATTATAAAGATCAGAGCAGAAATTAATGCAATAGAGACTAAGAAAATAATACAAGGAATTAATGAATCAAAGAGTTGGTTCTTTGAAAGAATAAATCAAAATTGATAAACCCCTAGCCAACCGTATTTGAAAAAGGAAAGAAAAACTCAAATTCAAGCAATAAAGAATGAAAAGGGTGAAATCACTACAGACCTTGTGGAAATACAGAAGATCATCAATACCTACTTTGAAAACTTTTAATCTCTAGGTTTGATAACATAAAAGAAATAGACAGATTCCTAGAAACATCTACCAAGGCTGGACCAAGAAGATGTAAAACTGCTAAATAACCCAATTTCAATTAATGAAATTGAAAAAGTAATTAAAAGCTTTCCAAAAAAAGCCCATGTCCTGATGGATTCATGGCTGAATTCTACAAGAAATTCAAGGAAGACTTAATTCCAACATTTCTCAAACTCTTCAGTGAAAATAAAAGAGAAGCCATTCTCCCTAACTAATTCCTGGAAGCAAATATTACCTTAATACCAAAACCAGAGAAAGACCCAACCAAAAAAGAGAACTACAGGCCAGTCTCCCTAATGAACATATTGAGGATGCAAAAATTCTTAATAAAATCCTGGCAAACAGAGTGCAGCAAGTCATCAAGAAGATTATACACCACAACCAAGTGGGATTCATCCCAGGAATGCAGGGATAGGCCAACATATGCAAATCAATAAAAGTAATATACCATATCAATAGAGCCCTTTGGAATCACATGATCATTTCAATAGCTGCAGAAAAAGATTTTGATAAGGTCCAACACTCATTCATGATAAGAAACTTATGGAAAATCAGAATAGATGGTCTTTACCTCAATCTGATAAAATCCATCTATGATGAACCAATAGCCAGCATCATTTAAATGGTCAAAAACTGGAACCTTTCACTCTAAAATCAGGAACAAGACAAGGATGTCCATTGTCACCACTGTTATTCAATGTAGTTCTGGAAACATTAGCCAGAGAAATCAGGCAAGAGAGAGAAATAAAAAGAATAAGGATAGGAAAGGAAGAAGTTATCATTAATTGCAAATGACATGACACTCTACATAGAAGACCCACAATACTCTATTGAAAGACTTCTAGGTATAATAACCAAATTCAGTAATGTAGCTGGATACAAAGTCAACACTAAAAAATCAATAGCATTCCTTTACACAAACAACAAACTCACTGAGAGAGAAATAAGAGAAGCCACACTTTTCACAGTAGCATCTAAAAAAAGTAAAATACTTAGGAATCAATCTAACAAAAGAAGTAAAAGATCTATTCAGTGAAAATTACAATAACTCTGAAAAAAGAACTTGAAGATCTCAGAAAATGGAAAGACATTCCTTGTTAATGGATAGGAAGAACAAACATTGTGAAAATGGCCATTTTCTCAAAATTGCTATACAGATTTAATGAAATTCCAATCAAAATATCATTAGCATATCTCACAGATCTAGAGAAATCATTCCTAAAATTCATCTGGAACCAGAAAAGACCTAGAGTAGCAAAGGCAATTCTAGGCAACAAAGGCAAAGCAGGAGGCATCACAATTCCTAACTTGAAATTATACTACAAAACTATTGTGATAAAATCAGCATGGTATTGGAATAAAAACAGACCTGAAGATCAATGGAATAGATTAGAAGATACAACCACAACTACAAACACACTCAGCCACTTTATCTTTGACAAAGGGGCCAAACACGTTCACTGGAAGAAAGATAGTCTCTTTAATAAGTGGTTCTGGAAAAACTGGCTCTCCATATGCTGAGAACTAAGACTAGACTCATGCCTATCACCATGTACTAAACTAAAATCTAAATGGATCAATGACCTAAATATTAAAATAGAAACACTAAATCTGCTGGAAGACAAAGTAGGTAGAAATCTTAAAGATAAAAGGGTAGGCAGAGAATTCATGAACAATCAAATTGCACGGGAAATACTCCACAGAATCAGTAACTTGGATCTCACCTTATTAAAAAATTTTTGCATGTCAAAAGAAATCTCCAACAGAGTGAAAAGAAAACCCACAAATTGGGGGAAAAAAATCTTAATCAATTGTCCCTCAGACAAAAGACTTCTGTCTAGAACATATAAAGAATTTTAAAAAATCAGATCCCCAAAGTTCAAATACTCAATCCAAAATGGGCATCTGGGATGAATGAATACACACTTCTCAAATGAAGAAATACGAATGGCAAATAAATATATGAAAAATATTCAGCATCATTGGTCATTAGATAAATGCAAATTAAAACAACACCAAGATTCCATCTCATTCCAGAAAGAATGGCCAGGATCACGAAAACCACCAATAAAAAGTGCTGGAGAGGCTGTGGGGAAAAAGGAACTCTTCTGCACTGTTGGTGGGAGAGTATACTGGTGCAACCACTGTGGAGATCAGTATAGAGGTTCCTCAAAAATCTGGGATTGGAAGTCCCATTTGATCCAGGTATTCTACTTCTGGGCATATTCCCAGAAGAACTGAGAACATCATACCACAGTGATATATGTGCACCCATGTTTATAGCAGCACAATTTGTAATAGCTAAACCTTGGAAACAACCTAAATGCCCATCAACTGAGGAATGGATAAAAAAGATGTGGTATTTTTATACAATGGAGTACTACTCAGCTATAAAGAAGGATCACATTGAGGTTTTTATAGGTAAATGGATGTGACTTGAGACCATACTCACAAGTGAAACAAATCAAACTCACATGTATAAATACTGTATTCCTAGTGTAAGAAACTGAAAGAGTAAATAAGATGTAAAATCTTTGATAAATATTGTGAAAGGGTAAGAAGCTGCTCAAAGGGGAAAAATAACTCAGGGAAAAGGAGAAAAGAGGGAAGAGAAAAAAATATATAAATTTGTATATATACACTTAAAATATTAAATGATTGTGCTACTAATTCTATTAGTTCTTGGAATAAAACAGTTATCATTCATAGGATTAGATCAATTTTCCATGTTTATATCTGGTAATCTGAGTAACTGCTTTAAAGATAACTATGCAAAATAACAACCTTAATTATGTTCCCACCACCTTGTTTTGAAAGCCTATATTGACACTATTTTAGGCTCTTTGTTATTGTTATTTATTTGTCTCTTTTGTTTCTTGTTTTTCTCATAATTTTTTTGTTTTGTTTTTCTCTCTAATACAGAGAGAATAGATGTACATGTATAGGCTTATACATGCCTAGAACTTGTCCTAAAGAGTTTACAAGAATTTATTTTGTTACATGTGATGGTATAAACAGCTACTTTGAAGAAAATAAGACATTATGGTAGCTATTGCTGATTTCCTGTCATCTTGTTTCGAAGTCCAGTAATGCTTTTATTCTTTGTTTTGTTTGGTTTTAGTCTGTTTTGCATTATTTAATTGCAATATGTGTGCAGGAATGGACAGCTATTTTGAAGAGAACAAGAGATATTATGGTAGCCATTGTTGATTTTCCCATGGTCTGGCCTTGAAGACCTGTAATGCTTTCATTCTTTTATTTTAACAGTTTTATACTATTTTGTCTTGATTGAATTCACTGTGTGTGAAGATATGGACAGCTATTTTGAAGAAAACAAGAGACATTATGGTAGCCACTGTTGATTTTCTGTTGTCTTGTTTTTAAATCCTGTGTTGATTGCATTGTTGTAGTCTGCTTTGTTCTGTTTGGTTTTATTCTCGTTAAAATAAAAAAAAAAGACAAAAAAGAAACAAAGAAAAGTACAGATTATCTCATCTGGGGTATTTTATTGTAACAGCAGGCATGGACTAAAATATCAGATCATGTCAGAATGAATATTATTTTCTGTATCACAGTCGTATTTTTTGCTAAATGAATAAATGACATTCTGCTTTATGCCAGTCCTCTGTGTGTATAGTTATCAAGAAGTCACCTCTTTGATTCTGATAACTCTTGTGCACTGCGGAGAGCACATTCAAAATTTTAAATCCAGAGATCATAGCTTTGACTTTTGTCATGTGAACACACGTTCATGCTCACCTGTCAGGAAACCAGCCAGCAACTCCTCCTCTGTCTCTATTTATTGAATTGGTACCGGGAGTCGAATTTACAACTGTGCACTTGTAAGGCAGCCGCTTACACTGCTGAGCTAAATCCCCAGCCCTCTATCTTTTCTTTTTAAAGTGCAATAATTCAGATCCATGGAGAGACAAGATATTTCCATGACAAAGAGGAACTGGGGGAGCTCGTGACCACCAACCCAACCCTGCAAAGAATACTGAAGGACATTCTAGAGAGAGAGAAGAATTCCAGGAACACTGGCAGAAAGGCTGCAAAGAAAGGGGCAGACAGTGGAATGAAGGAGAAAAGTAAACAACAATGACAGAAAAATAGCATAGCAGAGATGAGGCAGAGAAGATTGGCTATATCACTGTTTTGTCTTGAGTGATTTTATTTGAATCTGGTTACATGTGATGCGATCCCTGAATAGTCAATAGCCTGAGGGTGTCAAGTCTGGGAGTAGGAGCAACTACTGTGGGGATGGCAGGATTCAATAGGATACCCATTCTGGCTTGATTATTAACTGCCTCTGAAGTCCCATAATGTCTCCAATGTTCGGTTTTTATTGATAGTGCTATGTACCACTAAGTTTAATTATACTTTGCCTGACGATATAGATAATTTTACTGAAAATAACAGGAGACATCATGGTGACACCATAGATCACCTAGTATTGTGGTTTTATCTGTTCTTCTCATTTCATGTTTCTCTAGGAATTTGTATTGTTGACTTCTTTTGGTTTGTTTTTCCCTCTAATACAGAAAGACTAAGTATGCATGTAGAGACTTGTACATGTGTAGAACTTCTAAACAGTTTATGAGAATTGATTATAGTTATTGTAAAAAAGGAGAGGAAAGGAAAGTATTCTAAAGGATATAACTGCATGTATGTTTGAGTGTGTAGGATTGATGACCACAATACTAAGCTTTTTGTTGGATAGATGAACAGAGCTGATTGCAGTCTCACTGCTTAAATGTCTACTTTGTATGCTTTACTTTTGTAACTTGAACAACTACTTCTAGGAGAAAAATATATAATTGTCAATTAGTGATTTCTTACTGGTTTTTGTTTTTATTATTTTTGAAATTTTGTATTATTTCTATCCTCTTTCTGTTTCATTTTTTTTCTCTAAAAAAATTAAGAATTCAGATCCAATGAACTGCATTTGATTTATGCATTTCTGAAACCATGTCCTAAATATATCATTTTTTTTTCTTTCTAAAATTTTTGCCAGTAACTTCAGAAGGTGTGAAGTTTTTTGCTTGTTTGTCTGTTTTTGCTTTTGTATTTTGGAGGGACTTGCTTTCCTACGAGTGGTCATGCATAAGTTATGCATATCTTCTCTTTCAGTTCTCCTTTTTGATCTACATATTTTTGAGACTGCTGACTAGATAGGCTGCACTATTGAAAAGAATTTATCTTTGGGTACTATGAAAACTGGATGAGTCACCCAGACTGACTCTGTGACCTTATCTAAGTCTGCCTGGACAAGACAGCTGAATCCTTGTTTAAGAATGGAAGCATCTTAATTTGTTTTCCAGGAAAATTTCATGTAAGAAAAAACTGTAAAGCAAGAGAAAGTCTACTTTGATTAAATTGTTCCAAGGGATATTTATCTAACAAATATGAAAATTTATAAATTTAAAAAATCCTAAACAATAAAATTAGCTGGATAGTTAGAATATGTGTTTCTGTTCATTCATTTTGTTCAGCTTGAAGAGTGTTAAGAGAAAGGTCACCCGTCAGTGGTTTAACCTCAGTTCTCAGTTATGTTGTTGGTTCTGTATCTATCCTGAGAATTTCTGTACTCTTAAACATGAAATACATTTGCAACTAAACATAGTTTAGGAAATTACTCTAGACAAATCATCACCCTTCCAAATTAGATGTGGAACCTAACACATGACATGAACATTTGATTGAAGTAACTAATTTGATGTTCTGTTTCTTGGTCTGGCCACTTTCAGAAAAGATGACATGTAGCACGGAAGAACCGCTCATTCATCCTTCTTTCTCATTCCTGTTCCTCAGGCTGAATGCAGATAATGACAAGACGCCACAATAATAGATACACACTGACAGGGAAGCTTGGATCCCTGAAGAGTCAGGTGGAGGAAAGCCAGAGCAGCGGCCTCAATTCCCTCCCCGGACTATTTGAAGAGCATGAATGATTATTCTATTGTTGAAGTTAGTCCATGCTCTGGTCTATCCGTCATGTCACTCTGACTGTATATTAGGAGAAATATAATATGTGAAGTTAGTGAAATCAGGAAGATGTGTAAAGTCACCAGGATTCTAATGATAAAATAGAAAAATGGAGAGGAGAATTTCAGAATGTTTTGAAGTAAAACTAATTGAGGTTTTGGTAAATCCAAACTATACAGGAGTCAGGACTGGTTACAATGGTAACTGACACCCTGTATAAAAGTATGAGTACTCGGGCTGGGGTTACAGCAGCGCCTGTCTGGCAAGCACAAGGTCCTGGTTCAATTCCTGGTACACACAAAAGTATGGGTGCTTCATGATAAAATCACATAAAAATGAAATAAATACCCGTTAGAAGTCAGTATGCATATGTTCTAGCTAGTTTTTGTATTTTTATTTTTAAAGTAGTAAAATACCACCGAACAAGACAGAACAAAGCCAATTGAGACAGTGTAGTGAAATTGGTACAAACTTCACAGCAGGTTACCAGAATAACAGTAATAGGTACCATAGTATACCTCGTTTTCTTCACAATAGTTGTTCTTTCAATCAGGTATATCAGAATCAAAGGAAATATAGAACATTATAGAACATATCAAAACAGAGTATTGAATAGAGCAATACCATTAATCAGAACAAAGCAAAACAGTGATAAAAATATTTGCCTTCAAAGAGATGGTAGAAGGAAATCCCCCTTATTTGCTATATTGCATATTGTCAGTCTCGCACGTAAGAGATGCTCAGATCTCTGCTCCCACTTGCTAATGGGGGGGGGGTGGAGAATGGATGTTTGAATCTCAGCCCATGCGCCAGTGGGCTCACAGCTGCTTACCTGGGCAGCGAGCTGGTTGCTTAGTTTCCCAGCGCTCTAAGTTCCAACATGAGGCAGATCTCAGGAGCCTCTGATGGTTCTTGCCCTGGGGCGGCCACCCTAGCTAGTTTCACTCCAGGAAAAATGTCTGGGAGGAGTTAATGCTGAGACAAAAGACGGCATAGAGCACGAGAGAAGTTGGGGTATGTATAAAGGGGCTAAAGAGAGCCTGCATGTTTGAGGTCTCCTCAGGAGTATGAGGATTTGTTTCATGACAGACTTAGGACAAAGTGAGTGAGGATAATAAACCTGGAAATGCTCTGTCCACCTCATCATCATGATTGGCATTGCTGTTGGTGGTGCATTTGGGTTAGAAAACTGGATCTTTTGGTGACTTGCATAAATTAGTTTAGGACTGTGGCATTTGCTTAGAAGGAAGTTCTTATTCCTTATAGCTCAGGAGGATTAGGCCCACTGAGGTGGATAGAAGTAGAAGATGGAATCAACAATGTACTATAAATAATTTAGCTATTCTCCAACTCAAGGACACCTCAGTTTTCAGCCTTTTTCAACAAATTTTTAGTCAATTCCAGTGCCATTTAAGAGATATTTTTAAAAATTATTCTTGTTCTTTTGAATCGAGGTCACTAAAATGTCTGTTAGAAATCTGTCACTAAAATGTCTGTTTTGTACCAACTAAAAGGAAGAAAAATTGTGTAAGAGAAATCTTGTTTAAATTTTGTAAATCTTATAGTCATTTAAACTGAAAATGCCATTTTAATCTATTGGCCAATTCATATTTTAAAATTCACATTTGGCTTTGAAGATTTATTTAGACACTTTGGAGCAGGCAAATGCTGCCTATTATTTAAAATGGATTTAAGAGACATCTTATTGACTTCATATAGGTTCAGAAATTTAATTTGCTAGTTGTAATTATGGCATCGGTTTCCAATCACTGTTCTTGTCAAGTGGTTGGTGTATTAGTTATTTTGTTGTTGCTGTAACACTCATAGATAAAGGAGGAAAGTTTAGCTCACCATCTGTAGAGGTTTCAGTTCATAGCTGGCAGGCTCCAAACAGGGTGGTGTGGCACAGGGGCACAATAGAGAAGAAACAGTTCATAGAAGGCAGGCAGCAAGCAGCAAGGCTGCCCTTCCTCTCTCCCTCTATAGTCCATCTAGGTATAAGCCTGTTGATTGGTGCCACCCACACCCAGGATGGGACTTCCCATCATCCACACCCATAACAATGCCAAACCAATCGACCTATTTAGTACACACATCCTTAATCCCAGTATTACACACTCTAGATCGAGCCAGCTGTAAAAAGCCCTACCTATGAGTGCACAAAGATTTAGAGGGGGACATCTACATATAAGCCCTGGCAGGTGCTAATTTAGCTATTCACTTTGATGTTTTAAAGACAGTAAGAGAAAGAGGAAAGAAGACATTGAATTGAAGGTGTAACAGAGAAAGCTAAGGTAAGATGTCTTTGCAAAATTTTCAGAATCTGAGTGCTTTGCATATTAAAATAAATATACTTTTAAATGCTTATGTATACAAAGATGAAACTAAAAATTTAAATAACCGGTGCTTCAGTTGGGCATGGTGGCCTGTCATCCTGACATTTTGGGAGTTCAGTGGCAGAAGGATGGCAAGTTTCAGTCCAGCTTGGGCAACTTAATGACTCAGTAGGATCTTGTATCAAAATTAAAAATACAAAAAGGGCTGGGGATGTAGCTTAGTGAACAGCTTTGGATTCAATCACCTCCAGTCCACTTATTTGTCCAGATCGCTATTTCTAGCTTTCTGTTATTCCTTTCGCTTGTCTTCTCCAGGAACTACTGTTATACTACACTGTTACTATTGTCTATTGTCTCTCGTCTCCTCATCCTTTTCTTGTTTTCTTCCTCCTCTTTCCCTTCTTCCCCTTCCCATTCTCCTCCTCCTCCTTCTTCTTTCTTCCTTCCTCCTCCTCCTCCTCTTCCTCCTCCTCCTCCTCTTCTTCTTCTTCCTCCTCCTCCTCCTCCTCTTCTTCCTCCTCCTCCTCCTCCTCCTCCTCCTCCTCCTCTTCTTCTTCTTCTTCTTCTTCTTCTTCTTCTTCTTCTTCTTCTTCTTCTTCTTCTTCTTCTTCATCTTCTTCTTCTCCTTCTCCTCCTCCTTCTTCTTTGAGATAAGTCTTGTTATGTAGTCCAGGTTGGCTCTGAACTTGCGGTGATCGTCACGCGTGAGCCTCCTGAGTGCTGGGATTACAGGCGTGTACAACCATGCCAACATCCAACGTTCTTTTCTGTTATAGTCAGCAGTTTGTTTAGTACCAACCTCATGCCCAAATATCATAGCCTAAAGTCCAATGCCATTTCAGAGCCTTCCCTATCCATCACCAAAATCAGCCAGTTGTTCACCTATTTTTTTATATATTATACTTTCTAAAGATTACCAAAATGATTCGTTCTCAAAGTGATATTTTCAATTTTTGTCTCCTTAGTTTATTTGTAGTCTTCCAAACTTTCTCACTTTTAGGTTAAGGGCTCTCGGTAGTGCTTTAGAGTTGGACATCGAACTCATCTTGTCCAATCAATTTATCCCATATTCTTGTCTACAATGACACATGTTAGTGGTGGACACTTATCTCAAATTGTTGATGAGATGCATACTCAACTGTGTTGGAACTGGTGGGGCTTCTGATGGGATTATGAATCCAGAGCCAGTTACCATCTACAGTGCAATTAAAGAATGGCAAGAGAAAAAGAAATTGTATCTTGGTGACATCAATGAAACCACTAGAGCCTAAACCTCACCTCTGTAGTTTTTGGTTTATTTCTATCAGTGCTGGCTGAAAATATTCTGATGAATAACCACTTTTCTATGCCCACTTACCTCTTTTAGTGTTCCCCTGGAGCAGTACTTCCTTTTTTCTATTCTACAATTTTGTTTTTTCTTTGAAATTCAGTTCAAGTGTTGCTTTCTCAATGAAGTCTGCCATGGCACCTTCTCCTAAATGGAAAGTAAACAGCTCTGTGCTGTGCTGAAAATTTTTGGTTTGTGTGAATCCCACCGTGTGGAATTATCAATGGATTTGTTAGTCTACAGCAAACACTGCTTGTTGGTGAACATCCCGACACCCTCCCTCAGCGCCCCTTTCTCACAACAGAGTCTGCATGCTGGTTGGGGTGGAAATGTGCCTGGCTTACCTCCTCGCCTGCTCAGCGTTTCTCTGCAGAGGAGGTGGCCTTGGTGCACAGTTCTGGCAAGAAGATGTAAACCAATATCTACCAGAGATTTCTGAGAAAGATATTATTTTCTTGACTTAGGCAGCTTTCCTTTCCTCCTCTTCATTTTCCCTTTTCCATCCTGGCAAGAGGCATGGGACAGGGCTGGGGAGGGGGGACAGCTACCCAGCAGCATTGGATGAGAACCTTGTGGGACAAAGTCATGGGCCCGTGAGAGTGGAGCGCAAGATTTGGCGTGAGAGCCTGGATGGCTCAGAATTGTCCACCTCTGGACCCAACTTTTGGGAAAAATATAAGTTTACTTATTTAAGCCATTGTAACTGTGCTTAGCAACCATTCATGTAGCATGTGCATGTTAGGTATTATAAGTAATCTAGAGATAATTTAAACTCAAATGTACGGGCAGATATATGTGTTATATGCAAACACTATCACATTTTATATAAGATGTGAGCATCTGAGAGCAGTGGGGGTTCCTGGTAGTTAGGAACAACTGTGCTTCTGATTTTAAACAGGTCTAATGCTTGGCACATACTAAAAGTTTGTCCTAATGCTAAAAATGGGACTCAGCTCTCAGATTCATTTCATTACTGGGCTTTTATGATTTTATTCCGTGAATCATTTCCTATGCCTGCTTTCACTTCAGCTTTTAACCCATCTCCTAGGTATTGGATTACATCTTCCTTCGAAGGGAACTATTTTGAAAGTAATCTCTAAACCAAGCAACATGGATTGATCTGCGTGCCTCTGTAACATGGGTTTTTGCTGGTATTGCTTTCCTTGCTTGATAAGCTTCTAACCATTTATCCATATTTGCTCGTTTCTATTCATCCGTAGGACCTGTAAATACTTTCCAACATGAGAGTGAAATTTCATGTTTCTTTGAATATGGTTCCACTCAGAAAACACTTAAGACAAAAAATCTGACTTAAGAATTCAATATATTAACAGCTGCCAGTATCAGTCATCAAATTTGGCTCCCAAAGAGGCTGCCCTGGGCCCCAGGTAAAATTCTTCATCATCCTAGATAAAATGTATTTCCTTAGGCCCTGACATGTGCCCCAGGGGACCGATCGGGCTGATGGTGACGATTATTATAACGAGCAGTAATTACTGTTGGCTGAACAGTGATTCCAGAATTTCTGAAGTCAAAACAAAACAGCTATTATTATAGCAGGGAAGAGAACTTCACTCCATAGGGCATGTGCTGTTTAACTCCCATTAGTAGGAAAGGAAGATTACCCATATATATTTCTCGTTCATCAGTGGCATTAAAAACTCAAAGTGGGTGCCTCCCAATTAACCTTTTAAAGCAGAAGTGTCTCTTTAGAAAGAGACAATATTAGTTATAGTCTCTTATTGAAAGAAATTTAGAGGAAAAAATAGTCGCTTCTCATATTGATGAGGGGCAGGCACTTGGGTAATTTAAAATAAGGGCCAGATCATCCTGTAGGTCATCAGTTAAGTCACTACAGGGCCTGTGCACTTACAGAAGCAGCACAGATAAAAGAAGACTCCCAAACTGATGCCTCTTGTTGAAACAGGGGAACACAGAAGATATGATTCAAAATTTTCTAGGTCCTTGGAACATAGTCAAAGAATCTGGTTGTTAGAGCTACAGCAGAAATAGTGATTATATTCACCAAATTTCAAACTTCTCCAAAAGGCATTTGAGAAAGCCAGTGATGTCTACTTCCGCAGTACGAGCACTGCCCTTAAAGATGAGCTAATGTTTTTAGACTTCCTCAGAGGTCATCTCATACAAAGGCTCTTCCTTATTATACCAATTCTTGGGGGTTATCTTTACATATATCTTTACCTACTCTTGAGATGTCAGCTAAAGTTGCTTCATTTGTTGAATGACTGCCATAAAGAATAGAACACCGAGTAAAGTAATAAAAAGCGATGGGTTGGATGGTGGCTATTTTACAATGAATGGTCAGGGAAGGAAGTGGCTTTCCAGGTGAGCTAAGAAGGACCTGACCAAGGAAGACCAGGAAAACCATGCAGAGGAAATGGCTTTGAGATTGTTCTACAGTCTAGAGCATTTTTGGAACATGCAGACACCTTCTAAGTGAAGCAATAAAGGGACTGGAGGGGAAGAGTGCTACCTGGCACAAGAGACATTCTATTTGTGCCCATGAAGCAGTGTGAATTTATTCTAAGTGTACGTGGAAATTTAAGTGATTGCTCAGATTACTGTACAAAAGCTGGGTGTCAGGAGGCAAGAGAGGGAGAGAAGAGACCATTCAAGCGATGGTGATTAGACTGTAGTGACAGAAAGTGAAGAGAAAAGAATAGATGCAGGATCTATTTGGAAAAATATCCTATTAAATAGGTTGATAAATTATAAATATGGTATGACAGATAGAGAGGAAGCCAAGATTCCACTCACTGGACCATGCTGCCACTGAGTGAGATAGAAAGACCGTGGAAAGAGCAGTTACTGTTTGTGAACATGTTAAGCATGAGGTTCCTTTTAGACATCAAAGAATAGATTTTTGGAAGAGAGATGGACCTTGATAACAGTTTTCCCTAGAGTACTGAGCAAGGAGGGGGAGTGACTAAGGACAATTCTCAAGTTTTGATGTGAAGAAAAGCAGAGACACAGCCTGGTGGCTGAGATGAATATGGAATTAAAGACATTTTGTTGGTTTCAAAATGGAAGACACTGAAATACATTTGTAAGTTGCTGGGAAGACACCAAAAATATATTCATATTGAAGGAAGAAATAAAGTCCTCCAAAGATAAAAAGAAGAGAAGCAATCTAGAGAAAAGTGGAGGTTAGTCTTTGACAGGAGTGGGAATGGTGTCTATGAGACATAGAGGGAGGAAAAAGTGTGAGACAGTTGTGGCAGTTTTTGTAGATTCGAAAGCAGGAAGATCAGGAACCCCTTTTGAGTTCTGTATTTTCCCACTGAACAATGAGACCAAGCTAAGAGTGATGGAAAGGGCTGAGGGTTTGGGGGAAGGAAGCGAAGGTAGTGCAGAAAACTAAATCTGGAAGTTAACGGTTTGAGCTGTGCTGTACACCCAACTGAAATTAGTGGGCATACATTTAAAATTACAAAAACTAACACAGTTGTTGGAATATTCAAGAGATCTGATTCTTGCAGGGTGTAGTTGTGGCAGTGAGTTAATTACGTTAGGGGGATTTTTCCGGAGCAGTATAACAGTGGGGAGAAAGCTTCTGTACATGATTATAATTAAGTATTGTGAATCTGGCTATCAGGACATGAGGGATTGATAAATGCTGAAAAAGCAACAGAACTAATTAACCAGTGATTTCAAAGAGATCAAAGGCTCATTGCAGAGACAGCACTTTACTAAGTGAACAGAAATGATTAGGGGTGGGCTGTTAAAACTTAGGGATGTTTATGCTTCACCCCCAAGGATTTTGATTTAATTGATTTGATAAGAACCCCAGCATCAGTGTTTTAAAGAGCTTCACAGGTAATTACGGGTGCAACTCTTGTTAAGAGCCACTATATAATAGGAAGATGTATAATCAGTTTACATCCATGGAACAAAGGTTAGCTAGAAGGCATGACGCTCCTGGGTGTGAAGCTCTCTTTTGGTTGTATAGTGGCTTGGGAGTGACCTGGGAATGAGCAAGCATTTCAGGGTAAGTTTGAATGTAAGCACAGTAAATATTAACTGGGATAAGAATCCCAACTGAAAAAAAAAAAGAATTGCAACTGTTAACATGAACATATTTCCATTGTTATAAAAATTTCTCCTGGGATTCTTAGCTTGCTGTGGTACAGTAGTCTGACAGAATGAAGGACACCGCAATTCCTCTCAAGAATTTTGCACCATGGCTGGGCGTGGTGGCACACTTGTAATCACAGCACTCAGGAAACTGAGGCAGGAGGATTGCTGCCAGTTTGAGGCCAGCCTGGGCTACACAGTAAATTTAAGGGTGGCCTGAACTACACAGCGAGACACTGTCTCAAAAAAAACAAGAAGAAGAGAGAAAATAATTCTGGGCCATAGGCACGTTGAAGCCATTCATGAGCACCTCTCCCTTTTTCACTATAGTGGAATAAAGTTCACTCTTGTATGTATATAGCCAAAAAGTGACCAAAGGAATCATTTAATTTTAGCCAAAAGTCAGAAAAATGAAGTGATAAAAAGGGATTAATGGGGCTGGGGATTTAGCTCAGTGGCATGAGAGCCTTCCTGGCAAGCACGAGGTCGTGAATTCAATCCCTGGTACCAAAAAAAAAAAAAAAAAAAGGAATCAACAGCAAAGCAATCCAAAGTACAAATTATCTTACTCACTTTCACCTATTTTATAGGCCAAAAATATTATACAAACCAGGCATGGCGGCCCACATTTGTAATCCTAGCCTTCTGGGAAGCTGATGCAGGAAAATCACAACTTTGAGCCCAGTCTGGGCAATGTAGCAATTTAGCAATATTCTGTCTCACAATAAAAAATAAAAAAGAGCTTAGTGCAAAGACTCTGGCTTCAGTTCGCAGTAACACACACATGTGCACACACACATACACACACAGAATGAATATACCACTTGTGGTATAATGTGATGAAATAATTTCTTTATACCAATTCACAAAAATACTGTATCAGTGTAACAAGGTTTGTTTGAGATACACAACACTAGATTCTTTTTGCTTATGTATTTCTTTACTTTTTTTTTTTTTTTTTTTTTTTGCTGATGCTGGGGATTGAACTGAGGACCTCGAGCGTGTCAGGCAATTTCTCTAGCATTGAGTCATAGCCTCAGCCCCTGTCTTGCTGAATTCTACAGTCAGAAATTGTCAGAGTTACACCAGAAGGCTCGCTTCACAGAGATTAGATGATAGGTCTTTTTGCATGGCTCCTTGGGGGTGCAACATGCAGAGACACAAGGTCCCAGGCTGCAGAGCAAATGCTGTACCTCTTACTTACCTGAATGACCACAAAGGAAATGAGTGACAGAAGTAAGATGTGAAAACAAAGAGTAGTCAAGGAAAAATATCATTTAATATCCAGCCATGGCTGGGTCCAAAACTCATGGGCACCAAGACAGGTCACATGTGGTCTGAAAATCTTACAGAACGTGGTCAAGCAGGGCTCTCACTGTTTGCTGTCATCACTGTATGGGCAATAGGACAGCAGCCCCTAAAAAGAAAGATTTTAAAAGAAAATAAACTGTGAAAGAAAATGTTAAAGGATGCTTTCTATTGGTTTTAATCTAAAATTGAATTTATCATAAAGAGGCAAAAATGATCAAACAATGTCCAAAAGGGCAAATTCGAATATAAGTACAATAAATATTCACTGGGACAATAACCCTAACTGTTAACATGAGCACATTTTCATTGTTACAAACATTTGGTTTAACTTAATCCCCAGAATATATTACTGCCAAAAGGAATCTCATTGACAAGAGCTAATGCACTGCTTATTCTTAAAGCTCTCCCTTTTTAACTGTTGACTTACTGGTCATGTTCAGCAGGGAAAGGACTATTTTTATTACCTCTGTCATCAATCTCAGGGAAGTTCACAGATATTTGCTTGTAGTCACCACAGTTTATTTCTTTGCTGGTTAGAGTCTGCACGTGTGAACAAGAGACCCGAGGTTCTGATGATGCCACATTTCTATCACATGACAGCATTACTTTGATTAGATCCAGGAAAGGGTTTGGCTAGGCTTCCAATCCAGCTTCTTTTGACTAAAGCCAACAGCCAAGATGGCAAAAGCAGAACGTACAGTGAGCTCACTTTATAAAGCTGTAATATGAACAGCTTTGCTTGGAGGTGCTGAGGATAGGGCTGGTGGGCAGGGGTTCTCTTGCATTCCTCGTTAGCTTCTCACATGTTCCCCAACCTCAGATGTTCAAACAGCTTCCAACATATGAGAACCAAAATGGACACATAAATTAAAAAGCATCACTACAATATCTTCAAACTTTAGCATTTAAATGAAGTGATGTCTTATAGTAGGAAAACTATTTTAAATTTTTTGTGGTACTAGGTATTAAATGCAAATCCTTTGTACTGAGTTACATCTCAAGTCCTTTAAAAATTTTTATTAATTTTTTTTTTGAGACAAGTTCTAGCTAAGTACCTAAGTTGCTCAGGCTGGGCTCAAACTTGTGATGCTCCTGCCTCAGGCTCATGGAGTGCTGGGATTATAGGTGTGCCCCACACTGCCTGGTTTGGAAAGCCTTTTGGTCAAAAAGATATTCAAGGGAGAAGACAAAATGGCCGATCACTGAGCAACAAAATACAAAGCCTCCTGGAGAGACCCAGACAGAGGGAGATGGATCCTCTTGACACAGGAAGAAATTAAAATGTAAAAAAGCTCGTCAAATACTTCAGGACTACAACTGAGACAGCTAAAAATTATGGGACACAGCATTTTCATTTGCAGCGACTGCCAAGTTTGCACCAGCTTGAATCGGCACTGGCAGGCAGAGCCACCCAAACTCGTTCCAGCCGCCACGCACAGGAAGCACAGCAGCGCTGAGTTGGTGAGCCCAACGGAGAGCGGAGCTGATGAAGGGATCTTCATTAATCCACGGTCAGTGCTGGGGATGAGACCCCCGCCACAGGAAGGGCGCAACCAAATGGGTGACATGTTGGAATCGGGCAGGAGAAGCCTGAACTGGGAGCGACATTTGGTTGCTCCCTCCCCAGAGAAGATTCGTGGGATTTGCTTGGACTGGGCTGCACCCCTGGCCGGGACCCAATGAGCCATCTCAAACTGATTCCCTGCACCTAGCATGCACTAACCGAGTGAAGGCCCCTGAAGTTTGGCTGGCCCAGTGGGGAGGGGCAGGCATACGCAGCCACTGCTTACACCTCAGTGACAAGAGCAGGCACTGGAGGTCCCTTGCCAGTGTGCTTTGGAGGAAACGTGGCCAACAGGGAAGGGGGCTGGGACCTGCACTGTAACCTGTGTGGAGGAAGCCAGAGCCTTGACAGGAAAGAGAGGCAGAAGGAGGACCCCAGCCTAGAACCCTGAGAGCCCTGATCCAGGAGAAGGAAAAACAAGGGAGACTGAGGGTGGCAAACACACAACATCAGACATGGCTTCAATGAACATTAAGTGATATCTTTGGGACCTTGTAGAGCAGCTTAAAACTGAAATATTAAATCAGGTAAAGAAGGATATGAGCAGAGTAATAAAAGAAATGCTCTCAGGAAGCATCTCTCAGGATGATGCAGATGGAAGAAGGGAGGAACACAAAAAAAGAAGAGAAACATTTGATAAAGAATATAAAGAAAATATAGAATACATGAAGCAGATTCAAAGAGATTACCAGGAAATTAAAAACTCCATTGAAAGCTGGCAAAACTCCTTAAAAGAAACTAAGGATAGACTATCAAAACTTGAAGACAAGTTTGCAGTGTGTGATCATGAAAGGAAAGATCTCTTAAAAATAATAAGGAAACAGGCAGTAACAATACAAAGGCTAGATGACAAGAGAATCTACAATTTAAGAATAAGAAATGTGAACAAAGAAGCAGGAATACCTACAGGTGAATTACAAAGGCTATTCACGGAAATAATTAAGGAAAACTTCCCAAGCATGGGAAAAGAAAATGACATTTGGTTATGTGAGGCATACAGAACTCCAGCCACCTACAACCAAAGCAGATCTACAACCAGACATATAATAATCAAGATACCAGAAATTCAATATAAAAACAGAATATTAAAAGCCACCAGAGAAAAGAAACAGATTACCTATAAAGGTAAGCCCATCAGAATCATGGCTGACTTCTCGACACAGACCATCAGATCAAGAAGAGCTTGGAGCAAAGTATTCCAAGTCCTGAAAGAAAATAACTTCCAGCCCAGATTGCTGTATCTTGCAAAACTGTCACTAGAAATTAATGGAGAAACAAGATGCTTCCATGACAAAGAGGAACTGGGGCAATTTGTGACCACCAATCCAACCCTACAGAGAATACTGAAGGACATTCTAGAGAGAGAGAAAAAAAATACCAGGATTTTAGGAACAGTGGCAGAAAGGCCTCAATGAGTGGGGCAGGCAGTAGAATGAAGGAGAAAAGTAGACAAACAAAGGCAGAAAAATAGTATAGCAGAAATGAGGCAGAGAAGGATAACTAGAAACGCTAACATAGATGGCCTTGATATGCTATATTGTTAATAGTGCACCAGGATTTAAAACCCACATTACTCACACTACTTTCTTAGATGTATTATATTGTGTTCCAGTCATTCTACCTGTACTAGATTTGAGGGCACAGACAGTTATCCCAAAAATAACAGTATAGAGTATGGTAATCATCCTTAATTTCCTATTAACTTAATCTAAAGCTCTGTAAAACCTACACTGTTTTACCATGACTGATGGTAATCAAATCTGGTCTGTTGGATCACTGTTTTGTATTGATAGATTTTATTCAAAGCTGTTATGATTGATAGTATCAAGTCTGAGAGTATAGGCAACTGTACTGAAGATGACAAGATCCATTAGAATATCCACTCTGGTTTATTACCTGCCTTTGAAGTTTTATACTGTCTACAATGTTTTATTTTACTAATATTGGTATTTACTGCTATACTCAATTATACTGCTATATTCAATTACGCCTGATGATATA
This sequence comes from Hydrochoerus hydrochaeris, assembly GCA_004027455.1. Lineage (NCBI taxonomy): Eukaryota > Metazoa > Chordata > Mammalia > Rodentia > Hydrochaeridae > Hydrochoerus > Hydrochoerus hydrochaeris. The sequence goes on along the minus strand of PVLA01000307.1, from coordinate 603,859 downwards.
GACATTCTATTGAAGATAATGAGAAACAACACAGCAATCATTGTAGATCACCTTGTACTGTGGTTTTGTATGACTTTTTGGTTTCATATTTTTATAGGAATCTGTTTTGTCTTGCTAAGTTTTGTTTTCCCCTCTAATACAGAAAGGATAGAAATACATGTAGAGATTCATGCATGTGTAGCTGTTTACACTCTCACTGTTTGAATATCTACTTTGTATGCTTTAATTTTGTAACTTGAACAACTATTTCTAAGAGGACAATATGTAATTTATTAACTAGTGATTTCTTATAGTTTATCTTTTTTTTGGAATTCTGTATTATCTCTACCCTTTACATGCTTTTGTTTCTCTTTAAATAAATTAGAAAAAAAAAGATATTCAAGAGATACAGAAACTGTAGGCTGAACCCCAGCCCCACCATCAAATAACCCTTGCTAAGTCACTGCCTTTCTGGATGTTGACTTCCTAATCAGTAAAATGAATGAAGTCTAATTTATCAATAGTTTACAAACAGTGCACCTTAGGAGTCTTCAGGAGAAGAGTAGATGAGAGACCCCAATGAAACATCTTGTTTGTCTTAGATGATATGACCTTTGAAGATAGAGTTCTGTCTTCAAAAAAAATTTCAGAAACTATTTGAATAGAAATGTTCTTTAAGCATTTTATTCTGAAATTCCTTTAAGAATCCATAGCAGTGGATTCTGAGCTTTTGTTTTTTTGGTGGTGGAGGTGCTGTGGATTGAACCCTGGGTCTCATACATGCTAAGCAAGCATTCTAGCACTTAAGTACATTCCTGGCCCTTTATTAAAACTTTATTTTGAGATAATCTCCTTAAGTTGCGCATACTGGCCTCAAATTTGCAATCCTTCTGCTTCATCTCCTGAATAGCTGGGATAACAGGCACATACCTCCATGACTGGCTCTGGACCTTTTAATCATGCATCCTAGTGAGTAAAAAACGTTTTTGTTGTGCATTTCCAAAATATATAGCCATAAATTACATATGTGTATTATTATAAAATATATATAATGTTCTTTTAAAGCATCTCCTGACAATAACATTTCAAAAGGAACGTAAATATGAAATTTTACAGTGAATCATAAATTTACATTTTAAAAGTTAAAATAATTCATTAGCAGTATAGTACTCTTATTATTTAACATTATTAATATTAACATTAAAACTTTGTGAATGCATCACTCTTGAGTATATTATATCTGATTGGTTGGCCATTGTTTTTAACATTACTGCATAGTACTTATTAACTTTCTACTACCACAGTAAGACTTACAGTACATTTTCAATATTAATAATATTTTTTGTCAGGACCTGAAAACAAAACTTAAATAAACAGCCTATAGTTTTAAGATTTTTGAGTGATTCATAGTATGATAAGATATCAGAAGATGACAATTCAGTATTCTTAATTTTAGATAAAATAATCTACCCTTATACTATCTGGTATAAGGAGAAAATTTTTATTACGGTATTAGACAATGCGATTGTAATGGTTGACTGTGTCAACTTGGGAAGTATAGAATCTTAACTGAGTGAGCTCAACAATTCTACATCCTAGGATGGCTGCTTACCTGGCTAAAGAGGAAATGACGTGGGATGGACTTGCTTTTGTTTTTCAGAGGAGCTTCAATCTTCACCTTAAGCTTGAACGTCATCTCCTGGCTTCTAACACAGAGTTTGGCTTCTGCCTTGGACTCTTCAGCATTCTGGCACAGACTGTTCAGCCTTCTGTCACAGACCCATTGGCCTCCTAAAACAGACTTTCATGGGACACTGCAGTGAACTCCAGACCTTGGAGTGAATCCTTGGGTCTCCAGTGTGTCCTCTGCATACACTTCCACATTTGGCTCTGGGTGACCATTGTAAATCAGTCTAGGAATCCCTTATACATTTGTATATCTTGTGTTGTATCTGTTTCTCTAGTAAAACACTGACTGATACATTGATCATTAATCTGATATGTCAACTACACTGGATTAAGAAATGCCTAGATGATTGGTAGAGCATACTCCTGGGTTTATCTGGGTGGGTCATGGAGGCATAGCCTTGAGTAGTGTATTTACCCCTTGACTATTCTGCTTCTTGGCTGCCATGGACTGAGAAGCTTTCTCCCACTACATCCTTCTGCCATGATGTTCCTGTGCAGAGCCTATTGACCATGGACTGAATTCCCTGAACTGTGAGCCACATATACCTCTTCTTCAAGTCGTGGGAGTTGGGGAATGTATTCAGCAAGGGAAAGCAGAGTAACATTTTGCAGATCTCTGGGAAGACCAAAGAAGCAGGCTTGGATGCTTCACATAACCAGAAGAAATGTCATCCCACAGCTCAGGACAGACCTAGCAAGACATCTAGCTTACATCTCTGCCTACTTCTTAACATGAATGATGCTTGGGACCAGATGCCAGAAGCTCCAGCACATGACCCAGAAATTCCTAATGCCTTGGCCGCTGAGCGTCAGAGAGATCCAGTTGCCCCGGGTGACCACTACCTCACATTGTTCATTTTGCCTTCATGTCTCTGCAGATATATCTGCTGTTAGATAATTTGGTGAGCCTAGCTGCGATGAAGAGAGTAGACCTAGCAATGCTGCTTGCTAATAACTTGTGATAAGAAGAGACATACTGGGTAGGATGGCCAGGAATGAAGGAAAAATGGTCCTTTTCCGAGGAAGCAGAGTCCCAAGTCACCAAGTCTGAGAAGGCAAAGTCCAACTGCCAGTCTAGTCAGAACCAGTCTCTCAGCAGTCCTGAATGAGAGGGAGAATGGGCACTGGGGCTTCTGGGCAGTGGCAGACTATGACAGGTGAGTGGCTAGGCTGCTGCTGGTGTGCCAGAGTCAGTGTGAGGGGCACAGAAGGCCAAGTCCAGCTCCAAGAAAAGGGAAGGGCAATAAGAACTAAAAGCCGCTGTTGGGTTCAGGTTTGGACAAGGACAGATTCAACACGCAGGTTTAGGTCAAATATTCAAACGTGTGCAGAAGCTGAAATCCATGGGCATACATTTGGTTCTGAACAAGGGAGCAGTCACCGACCATAAGATCCTTATCGCTAGGGGAAAGGAGCTTCCTCTTGCCAGCAGCCTAACCTCCAAAGGGTTTGGATCTAACCAGGCTGTCATTATTTCTACCAGCCAAGCCAAATAAAAGTAATACTCCAGTTATTTACTGTTGCACAACAGACGGTCTCAGCACAGTGATGTAAAGCAATGACCATTTTGGTTACTTTCAGGAAGTGTGTTGCTTATCTCTGCTACCATTATCTGTGACAGATGTCAGCTGGGAAGACTCAAACACTGAGAGGTGACTCCAACAGCTGGAGGTTGGGCTCATCTGGAGCCTTCCTTCACCTGAATGGTTTCTGTGCTGAGATAGCTTGAAGGCTGGGTTCACCTAGAGCTCTTAGAGAATGTATGAGACTGCTTCTGGGTCTAACTTGAAAAGTCATTTCACTTTTAGGAACATCAGTCTCTTCACCTATGCAATGAGGTTTAGAATGTCATAGGGTTATTTAGAAAAATAAAGCAATAAATACAAAATGCCAGTGAAGTGCTTTAACACTTAGTAGTTGTGATTGTTTTGTAGTTATTATTATCATCATGGAAAATATTAGGAAGAAGACTGATTTGAGATGACATTTGAAGGCTGAATATGATTTTGATGGCCAGAGAAAAGAGGTGGGGAAAGGGATTTTAAACTGATTAAAAACACATGAAAAAGCTATTTTTGTGATTCTACTTATAAGTGACATTTGTTTCTCCCTTTGTTTTGGAAGCTAGAAAATTCTTTTAAATAAAAGGATTCAATAAAAAAATTGAAACTGAAACTCACTAATAGTAAACCACCAAAGCTATATTCATGTCTAGGCTTCCCAGTGTTTTTATGGACTAAATGATCTACGGCCATTTCCTTCATAAATCACTGAATCATCCTGCTCAATAACCAATAAATCTTCTTGAATTAAAGTAAGAAGAGTCTCTGTCTGGGGCCAAACCTGAAAGGGAATCAAACTCCTGCTGGCTTGCAGTTGTGGGAAAGGGAGGACTGATAGATAACTCAGCGCTCAGATTTTAAAATGCTGGAATTGGTACACACAGCCTTGGCCCACCATAGGTTAATAACACTTGCATCAAGCTATCCTAAAGGCCAGCTGTCATCCATGAAAAGTTGATCTAGGAAATCATCAGGTCATCAGAAAAAAAGAAATACCAAGGAGGCTTTAAAAAAAAAATCTGACCTCTAGGTCAAAAAGAAAAGTGTCTCCTCCCAATTCTCCCCCATAGGCCTGCTATCACCCTTGTCTGTGATTCTAATTACATTTCCTCTATGGTTTGGGGAAGCCTCCGGCTGACAAATTAATGGAAAAAACTGATGCCACTGGATTATCTGATAAAAGGAAATGTAAAACCACTCTGCAAGAATGTCTTCAAGTAATGTCAGATGTGATTTCCCAGAAAGTCTTGCTGAAGGTAAACTCAAAATTTAAAATTCTAAAATATGGAAAAACAATTTGACTCAGCAACAATTAGTGGAATAGATACAACAACAGAAGGATTCCATCTCTAGGAATTTTAAATAATAGAGCTTTCAGGTTAAAAAAAAGTTTAAATGTGTAAAAACTTATCACATACCTGTAATCCCAGCATTCAGGAGGCTGAGGCAGGAGGACTGTTAGTAGTTTGAGACCAGCCTGAGCTACAAAGTGAGCTCAAGGCCAGCCTGAGCTGCATAGCAAGACCCTGTCTGAAAAAAGACAACAAAACAAAACCCCAAACCCACAAAACACATATACACACATACAAAAAAAACCCCTCCAAAAACGAAACAACCTTAGCACTAAGATCAGAATTAAAAAGATAACAAAACATTGTGAAAAGGTAACTGCATGTTTTTAAAAAGAGCAAAATATAAATTGTAGAGATTAAAAAAATAATTGAAATGAGAAAGTTTAACTGGGTTAAATATCTTATTGGATAAAACTAAAGACAGAATTGAAGAACTTGAATAAAGATCTGAAGGCATTATTAATAATTGAGCACAAAGAGATAGAATTTATAACAGAGTGGCTAAGAAATGTGGAAGAAAGAGCAAGAAGATCCATTATATATCTAATTAGAGTACAAAAAAGAAAGAATTGAGAGGCTGAAAGGCAGGCAGTATTAAAAAATGTAACAGAACATTTTCTAAAAATTGTTTAAAAATGAAAAGCTCTTCCAGTACTTAGGTGGCTGAGGCAAAAAGATGAGTGAGTTCGAGGCCAGCCAAGGCCACAGTCTGAGGTTCAAGACCAGCCTGGACTGCAGAGTGAGACCTTATCTCAAAAAGCCTTGTCTTAAAAAGACTTTGTCTCAAAAAACTAACCAAACCAAACCAACTCAACCCAACCTGAAAAGCCTTTCACTTAGAAAGTACAAGTTCTAAAAATGATGTGCTTTAGCACTGATGCACAAGACAAGTTCGATACAAATGTCCTCTCCAGAAATTTGCAGTTTATGTAGAGAGATAGTAGAATTGCAGACAAAAGTAACATGCAAGCAAAAATGCTAATGGGAGAAGACTGGGGATTGCTTTCATTTGGGAGAATCATGTCAACAGTATTGGAGTAGGTGGTGTTTGTCTTAGATCTCACAAGGTGGGTGAACTGAACTTAGGAAGAGAAAGTGCCATCTGCTTTATGCATCACTGCCTGCTTCACTCTCAGTTCTGGTAATGTCATCCTCTAATACAGAATCTTCAAGATTCTTCAGTTATCTTCAAAACAGCCTCAAATATTTGCCTTTCATTCAGAGCCTATTATGGCATGTGCTCAATTCATAGTAGATTGTGCTCCACGCCTGCGTGTTGCCACTTGGGGAGACACAAGAAGCACCAACCTGTCCATTTAATTTGATGAAGATTTTGGACATAAATGTACTGTACTTCTCAGTAGATCCTTAACACAAGAGAAAGAAATGCATCAAAATATTGTTCACTATTTTGGCTTCTTTACATTGGTGCTTCTGCTGCTCCCAGATGTGAATTGTGGAAGGCCCTAATACTGCCAGATGTTCAACATCAGAGTCCCATCCAATGCCAGGCAGTAAGGGAAAGCCCACATATGAAGTGGACGGTGGTGTTTTCCCCTTAGACTGTAACTTCTACATAGGTGCAACCCAGACCAATTTTAAAATCAGTCTTCAGTTCTTCTGTTCAACAGGAGTTCTTTTATAGTTTAAAAAAGTATTATTCAAGAGTATACATAGAATTGATTTGGAAAATTTAGTATTAGATATAATATAGGTGCATTGTATTTAAAAACAATATTTGGAGTCCAAATCCTATTACATGCCAGACTTCTGGCCTGTCTATCTGGACCCTTAAAGCTGATAATTCAAGATCAGTTCCTACAGTTTCTTCTGTGTAAGTTGATTCTTTATGCAGGAATTGTATCATTTCCAATCCTAGAATTGTAGTATGATTCCTTGTCTTAAAGATTTTGAAATATTTGCTATGGGATCTGCATCATCATTTAAAGAAAATAGTTACTTCAGTAGTTATGTTTCTGGGAAAAGTGAGTATAAATCAAGTTTCTATAAGTCAAATCATCATTTAAATGTCCCAAGGAAACTCATTATTTAACCAAATAGTATGGAGTGAATAATAACATTGTGATGTAGCTTTTCATAACCCAGGGCACACCTGTACTGCTTTCTGTCATGGTCATAGGATCTCACTCCATAGAAGAATTTGAAGGTTGCTGGGTCTGCCTTGGACTCCAGCGAAGGGAATTAGGTTATTGAGTACTGAGGATCTTGTTACAAGGCAGACACATTTCTAAGCTCTCTCAGTATGTGCTTAAGAAATATTTGGACATTTCACCAAATGTATACATTTTAAAGTATATTAGGCAAATTAATTTATTTTGATTTTGTGTAGATATTCTCATGTCACTCATAATCATTTGTTTGATTAGAGAATTTTAAAGTGCTCTATGTGTAAATTTCACAAATCTTTTATTTACTGGTAGAAATCTAAACTTAATCAAAGTTTAATGTATACAAATATGGGCAATGATCAGATTCAAGGAAATACAAATTTAAAAAACACTAGACAAAGACATGTAAAAGCAGTTTAAAAAGAAGAGTAAAAAAAGCACATTCATTCTATTAAAAATCACTTTCTCTTTGAATTATCTCTGTGACTTCCATTTCACAGAGGGGAATGTGGTAGCCAAGAAACATTACGTATCTTCAAACACAGACTTTGTGTGTACTGTGAATGAAGACTTGTGATTGTAAGGCAGGGGGCAGTGGATCTGGGCAAGTTTCAGTGGCCCTCACCATGAGGCCCAGGTTCTGTTGTTTCAGGCTGTCTTCGAGATGAACAGAATTCTCCTTGTGTGAGATGAGCTGAGGATAATGTTGACTTACACTGACAGCAGCTAGGTATTAGGAAACTGATTTTCCAGGATATAGATACACAAGAGTCCCTTAGAAATATCTAGTTAAACACACACACACACACACACACACACACACACACACACACACAGAGACATACACACATACCCATTCACACTGCAGTGTTAAGATGAAGTTGCAAGAGACAGTTTATATATCTCAATGTCCTCCTGCTTCATTTATTCGAGGACAGTCTGCTGAGCAAAGAAAGAAAATATTTCTTCACAAATGGGAATCAAAAAGATAGTATCCAAGATCCCTGGCACACACATTCACACCCTAGAAGCCTTACATTTTGCCAAATTATTAATATTAGAGAGTGGACTGCTAAACATTCCCATTTGTTAAATTGCTACTATGTGCAGCAGGCGCCGTGATAGGTGTTTTGTATGCATTATGTTTAATTCTCACAATAATCTTGCAAGGTATACATGATTATTGCCATGGTACACAAGAAAAAAAAGGAGCTTAGCTAAGCTTAGTAATTTGCCCTAGGCTACACAGCTGGTAAAATGTAGTATTGGTATTTGAAACTTGAACGGGTTGACCCATAAGGTCTTTACAATTCTATCTTGCTACTTCAGAATTTATTTAGAGTGTAAAATGGCCTTGAATTCTGAATACATCATTTTAAAAAACAATAGTAGCTACGGTTTCTAAAGCATTTTAATAATCTTACGCAGAAAGGAATGACTATTTCCATGTTGCAGATGAAAAGTCAAAGTTTGGAGAATTTAAAGCATTGTGTTTTTCAAGATGCCTACAGCTGACAGAGGCAGGAAGATGTGTAACCAAAAACCCTCCAATGTAAGGAAGGAGAAATATATGCCATAGACTTGGCAGCAAAATACTGGGAGGTGACAGGGAAGTGGGAAAAGTGTTATTAATCAGACGAGGCTCCCAAAAGTCTCATCAGTGGCATTTGGCCTCTAAACCCAGAGGTCCATGGATAAGGGGTCCCAGGGATTGTACAATGGGTCAGATGAGATGTAGCTTTTAAATGGTAGGTTCACTGCCTCTTACCCCTCTAAGGGATCTGGAATGAGGTTTCATCTTAGAGGTGTGCTGATCCAAAAAGACAGAAGGACAGAAAACTTAGCCAGGCACATTCCAGGGCAGACCGTCCGAAACTTCACAGTTCAAGCGAATTACGTGTTTTAAATGTCGATTTTGACTTTCTAATGAAGTACGACCGATGCTTGACGTTGCTGGTCTCCGGGCCACACTTTCCAGGAGCATCCGATTCACCTGGAGGCATGGTAAGGCATGCAGAGGGCTCGGGCCTCACTGTAGACCTACGCACCAGAACCTGCATTTTAACAGGAGCTCCGGGCGGCTTTTATGCATATTAGAAACATTTTCGTAAGTGTGGAAGGGATGTGAAGAGGACTCGGGCATCGCACAGCACACCAGCAGTCTGGTTTCTTGTTGCAGCTCCATTTCCCACAGGGTAGCGATCTGGGCCTGCGAATCTGCTCCTCTTGAACCTACACCAGTAGCAGCGCCGGGAGTTGCTCGCCTCGTAATCCCCTTGCTGGGTTCCTTTCCACCCACCCCGCGCTTCCCCGGGGCGCTCCAGCTGTTTCCCACCCCCACGCCCAGGCGGCTACTGTGCACAGCTGAAGGAGCCGCCGCCGCCGCGGAAGCCAGGCGGGGGCGCCGCAGACCAGGCAGTGCGGGCGGAGGCCGCGCGGCGGCGCCGGCAGAGAGCTGCCGGGCGGAGCGGCGCGGAGCGGCGGGCGGGGCAGCGCGGCCCGCTGGCGTCTGGAGCAACCCGCGCGGCCCCGGCGCGCCCCAGCGCGGCCCCACATTCCCACACCGCGGGAGCCGGGCGCGCTACCTGGGAGGCGGCGCATCGCCCCCCGGCGTCTCCTAAACCCCGCGGGAAGTGGTTCTCCAGTCCAGGGCCAGTCGTCTGCAGACCTTGTCTCCGAGGAGCTGCTGATTATAACTCCCTGGGCTGGGGGGAGCTTAGATTAGAAACCGAGTATCTATGTCCTCATCACCGTCGCCACCACCATCATCACCCGCCGGCAGCCACCCGGTCCGTCCCGTAGACGGTGCGCTCGCGGTGACGGGGTTGTAGAAGGAGCAGGGGGAGGGAGCACGATTGTGAACCCTAACGACTTGCTAAGAAACCCGGGAACAAAAACGCGGTTTACGGAACGGGGAGCTTTAGGAGGGAGGAAAGGCCGGGCAGAAAACGCGCGGAGCCGCCGCCTGGGGCTCGCGGGCCCGGCTGGCTCGGGGCGAGCGCGCTCTGCAGCCCCACGGGGGCGCGAGGGTTTCGCAGGAAGAGGAGAAGCCTCGGCCCCGGCCCCCGCCGCCCCTGCCCGCCCGCCCGCTGGGCCCGGAGCTGAGCCCGCCGCCGCTGTGGCCCCGCGAGCTGCCCTTGCCGGGCCGCGTTTGTAGTCAACACCTTGGCTCAGCCGGCGCTGCCGGGATGCGCGCAGGGCCCCCGCGCGCGCGGAGAGTGTGCGCGTTTCTCCCAGGATGTCAAGCAAAACCAGCGGTCTTAACATTTATTAAAGCCTACGTGTTCTGTCTTGAGGCTTATCGGGTTTGTTCAAACTTTTGTGCGTGTGTGCAAGTGCGCGCGTGTCTCCACCCTCCTCCCGCGCCCCACCCCCACCCCGCCCGAGCCGGCCGAAGTAGTCCTATAGAGCGATGATAAATATCCCTGTTGATCACTTGATTGATTACCTCCCTGAAAGGTCACGCGGGCTCGCAGTAATTTCCTTTTGCCTAAGGCTCCCTTTTCACTTTTACTCCGGCACGACAGCTCCGAGTACACGGGATCTTTATTTTTTATTTTAACCCCTAAATGCAACCCCTCCCGAAAACAATGCAGACAAGAAAAATCGAATAAAATCAACTCAAAACCTTTTTTGCTCACTCGCAGCCTCCCGCCTCATCTTGTTCCTTTCTTTCATGCTGCCCCCGCCCCCTCGTCTCTGTCTCCCTCTGTCCAACTCAAATGTATTCTGGACACTATTTAATAGATCAGTGTCTTGCAAGTAAACTCAAGGCGTCCCTTGGGTCTGCAATTCATGTCCGTGACTCTCTCCCTTTCTCTCTTGTGAACTGAAAATTCGGATTTAGACCACTAGACAAGCTATTAATTTAGCTAGGCTACCCAGGGTCCTGAACCCAATTAATTTCTAATAATTATAGCCCAAGGGGGCTAGATAGATCTCCCTGCCTCTTTCTTTTATTGCCACTCCACGCCACCGAGGTCAGCGTATAATAATAAAGTGTATATTTTGAAAGCGATCTCTAGAACAGTGAGTTATTGCAATGAATGAAAATTGTTTCCATTTTGGCTAATTGAGCCCGTGGCCGAAAGCTGGAGCTCTGAGACTAAATAAAGAGGACTGTTTCATTTCAACATGAAGAAACCCCTGCCTAGCTCTGGTCACCCGGCGAGATTTTAATTTCTTAACAGCCAACCTGAAACCCAGCGTTGGGTAAACAGTATTAATAATTGCATTACAATGATTAAATTAATCTTGCTGGTAGCCCGGAGAATATAGGTTGCGATTGAATAGCACGACGTAAAGTTCACTGCACAAAGACAATAGGCCAAGAAATACCTTCATAAAGAATTCAGACTTTCTTCCAAAGATACTTGGGGCTAGCTCAATTATTATGCGAGGAAAGCAAAGCGTCCTGTTGCACATAATGTATTGAATCGGTTCTTTGCCGCTTCTAGCTGTAAATAAACATAGTTGGAGGAGGGATATACTTGTCTGTCTTCCTCTTCACATCTTGCTCCCAACTTCCATCTAGACCCCCCAATTATTGCTTAAAACAACAAACAAATAAACAAACCCAAACCCATATCCAATAAAACCCAAACTGCCTGTAAGCTCATCCACTGTCCAAAAAAGCACTGCTTCTAGGATGGTCGCTGTGGTGAGAGGAAACTGGAGAAGACTTTAGGACCCAAGCGACTTTCCCTCATTCCCAAGGAAACGAATTTCGGGAGGGGGAGCACAGGAGGGCGGTGGGGGCAGGCTGCGAAGGCAGGCTGGACAACTTGTTGGAGGCCTCTTTTCTTCAGGGCCAGCGATAGCTTAGACGACCCGTCAGAGAGTGCCGGGAACTCCAGGGGACCGGGCACCAAGTCACCTGCTCGGATCTCACGGCTGGGACTGGGGACAGGTGGAACTGACGGGGTCCAGGCCCTTGGGAATGGGAATTCTCGCCGGGCCGTGCGGCTGGGGCTGCGATGCTGCAGGCAGGGCGCCTTGCGGCTCTTCGGAAGCATTTGCTCCATTAGGTTAAACCCACGTGAACTAGCAACCTAGCTCTTTTTATGAGCTCACACTTGGGGCAGAAAACAAATTCTTGAGAAACAGAAAGAGAGAGAGAGAAAAAAAGAAACAAAGCAAAAGGAAAAGAAATTAGCTTTCAGATTTGAAAATTTAAAAGTGACGGCATTGTGAATACTCAATTTATTTACGTATTTTTAAAAGAATAATGCCTTGTCTTTTCACAATGCCTTAGCCTGGGAATACATAAGGTTTTGTGTTTATTATTTCAGTTAGATAAGCTCGGATTCTGTTGTGTTCCGAAATCTTAGAAAGATTTAACAATTAAAAGGGTTTTAAAAATCAAAAGGGTTTTAAAAATCAAAAGGGAGAGTGCTCTGTGCCCCCCACACCTTTCTAGGGAAATCTGACCCTCACACTGACCAGACTGGGACCTTCACACTTGGGGGTTCGGAGATTCTGATGTGATTTACTGGTCCTCCACCTCATTTTGTTCCCTTCACAGAACCCCCTCCAGCCCACCACGTGGTGTGTAATTTCTCAGCAGAAACAAGAAGCCCAGTTTCACATGTGGATCTTATATTTAATCTCAGGGTTTGGTTCCATGGTCCCATCCTTTCCTACACAATTCCCCCAGACCTCTTTACTCCTCTCCAAGGGAACCCAAATATAGATGGGCTCCCTGGGGGATGTGGTGCCAGGAATTAACGGGAAGTATGTAGGGGAGGGAAGAGCGCAGCTCCCTTTTCTCTTTAAAAGCTCCTCAGGGTGGGCAGGTGAGAGGAAAACTCCCAGGCAGAGCTTCCAGCTGCTCTGGGCAGCCTGGGTGCCAAGTCTCCGTGGACTCCACCTCTTTTCCTTGCAGAGGTCAAGGCGCTTTAGGTTCCACAGGTAGGATCCAGTGCTGTGGTATGCGGGCAGTGCTCCCCAGAGTTTCTCACACTGACCAGACCAGCTGTAGGAACTTCTTGCCCACCACCAGCCCAGTGTGTTTTCCTAGAGATTTTGTATCCTTTCCAGAGATTCTCAAGACTCCTATATTTACTGATTAGAAGGAAGACACTGGCTAAACTGAGAGGAACTGATACACTTGTGTTTGGGGGAAGTTTTAAGAGTTACAGACCTCTGAAGACCCGCTCAGAATGCAGAGGCACGTGCTTTTGCACACATCAACTGTGTAAACATGCTCACCTGTATGTGCAAAGCAACAAGACTGGCAATTCTGGGGGAAAAAAGCCCACATTCTCCTTTAGTCCAGGGGGAATGATAGTTTTCATCCAGGTGGGCACCAGAGCCCCCCTTTCAGGAGTTGTTTCACTCCTGCTTTGTATAATTCCCCCATTTTCCCCTTCCCTTCCTCACATTTCAAGGTTACACATCTGTCTCTCTTGGGACCTGTAGCTTGTTTCTCTAGGGATCTTTATCTTACAACCAAATGCTACCAGAGTTACTCAGCTCTAGAGGGGAGAGGAGGAGAAGGAGGAGAAGGGGGAGAAGGGGGAGAAGGGGGAGAAGGGGGAGAAGGGGGAGAAGGGGGAGAAGGGGGAGAAGGGGAGAAGGAGAAGAGGGACAGGGGAGGGAGAGAGGGGAGGAGGGGGAGGGAGACAGAGAGAGGCATCTTTAGTCAGGGTGGTATCCTTTAAATTCTGATTCCCTAGGACACTGAGGTCCTATCAGCTGTCTCACACTCCTGGTCCTGGTTTTGATCATTAATGCCAACAGGTGCAACTGGGGATGCCCAAAGATCCAGCTGCTTTCCCCATCTTTAGTATCCCATGCTCTAAGCTTTCCTTTTCCTTTGAGTATCAGAGATCTATCGTTGTAGCACAGAGACCTAAAAGATGGTAATTTTCTTCCATAGTGTCTGGCAGGATTTGCAACAGATATTAATAGTTACATAAATAGCACATGGAAAGTATTGAACAAAACTGCTTAATGCAAGGAGGTTGTAACAAGAGAAAATCTATACGGATTTGGGATTGATTCATACCTTGAACACATCTAATTCCTTTAGGAGTTCCACTCCTTTCTGTGGGTCCACTTCCTTGGTAAATCCTGTAATTAAAGCAAATTTCAACCATGTGTACTTTTAGGGTGCTTGTGTATGTATGCAGTTTCCTTTCTTTTCCTCCTCCTTGTGACCCCAGAGGTTGCAGGTTTAAGTGAGTAAGTGAGAATGGCAGGCTGAGCTGCAGCGAGAGCAACCGAGGCGGCCCTGGGGAGGCCGGAAGGTGACAGCCAACCTGAGGGAAGCAAGGAGGTCCTGGGTATCATATGCCCGCGCTGGCCCGGACCTGGAAATCAAGGATGACTGTTACTATTCGATGGCACCAGACTAAGGAAATATCCGAAGGACAGCATCAAGCACTGGTATTACACCTAGAACCAAGAAAGAAACATTTATTTTGCTTCCAACTCTGAAAGCGGAAGCCCAAGTAGCTTCAGTGGCAGCTTCAGTGGCAACAACAGCCTTAGCAGCAGAGTTCTCAAGTTCAAGATGATTCTCACTTTCTCCTGAATGATTCGCCGAGATCCAGCCTGTCTCCTAGATCGTTGGTAGAGGAAATATTTATTTTGAACCCCCCAACTTCTTGCTTTCTCCACGGAGAGCATAGAAAATTTTCTACAATTGATGTCGGCAAAAACACCAATAATAGTTATAACCCAGGCTCACTGGTGATTCCAACACGGAATCAATCCTCTGCCCAAGCCTTTTCATTCCTTTTCTTCCTCCCTGGGCGAGGTGTCTGCCCCCCTCCAGCTCCCCGCTCTGGCTCCCCGCCCCCCGCAGCCCTCCCCGTGGTTCCCTTTCTCCGCCTCCTCGGCGATTGCCATCTGACAAGATCTCCAAATCAAAGTGATAAATCGCTCCAAACTTTTTTTGGCGGCGCTGAGATGTTGGAGGGGCGTCTAGCGCGCATGTGCGAAGGTGTCCAAACTGACAATGCTAGAGAGATAGCGAGCGTGGATTGAAAGAAAGGGCGAGGGAGGGAGAGTGAAAGAGGGAAAGACAGAGTGTGTGGAAGTAAGTGTGTGCGTGTGTGTGTGTGTGTGTGTGAGCGAGAGAGAGAGAGAGAGAGAGAGAGAGAGAGAGAGAGGGAGCGAGCGAGCGAGAGAGCAAAAGAAGGAAAAGATCCAAGAAAAAAAAAACCCCAACCACACACCAGCGGCTGCAAGACTGGGCACAGCATGAGATCCAAAGGCAGGGCAAGGAAACTGGCCACAAGTAGGTGCAATATCCCTTTTCTATTGGCTTTCCCCCTCCTCTGCCATCTTGCATATCTGTCTCCAGGACTCCGGGACGGAGCGCGGGCTGCCTCTCGCGCGGGGCGCCGGGTGGAGGGCGGGCGCAGCGCAGCCCCAGCAACCTGCCGGTTCCAGCCTCCGCACCCAGGCGCCCTCGCTCTCGCGCCTAGTTTGGGCGCCAGAGGAGCCGGGGCAGCCCTCAGACCCGCACACCGACCAGCTGTGGCAACCCGGGGGTGGGGGTGGGGGTGGGGGCGGGGGCGGCAAAAACGAGGGTGGGAGGGAGGAGAGCGCGCGAGAGCGAGCGCGAAGGGTGGGGGGAGAGGAGAGCGTCTCCCCCTCCCCTCCCCGTCCCCCAGGCGGGGGAGAGTCGCCTCTGGCCAACCAGCTAGTCCCGGGTGTGGGAGGAGGGGGAGTGCTGCATGGGGGAGGCGGGCAGGGAAGGAGCGTTTCGAGCCAGGGTTTGTTTCTGGGGTTTGGAACGGATGGCCGGCTCAGAGGGAGCCGCAGTGGCGGCCGCGGCGGAGTTGGGAAAAGTTGCGAGCCGGCCGCTGGAAGTTGCACTGGCGGGCGGGCGGGCGGGCAGCGCCGAGCCGCGGCTGCGGTAGTGGGCGCTGTGCGCTCGGTCTTGCTCTCAGGCGTGCGCGGCGCGGCGTGAGGACGGGGAGGGGAGCGGGGGAGAGGAAGGGGGTGCCCTCATCGCGTGGTGGGGGGCGCCGACAGAACACAGAGCCGCGGGCAGGTGGGGAGAGAAGAGGCCCCGCGATCTAGGGCAGAGCGGGAAGTGGAGGGCGCGCAGCCGCCGAGGATAAAGAGGCCGAGAGGGCGCGCTCCGGCCCGCGAACCCGGGGCTGGCGCTGTGCCGAGTGACCCCCAGGGGGCGGGCTGCCCGGGAGTGGGGGCACAGAGAGGGCGCGACTGAGCCTCCCGCTCCCTTTCGGGGTGCATCTGGGGACCCGGGTCAGTAATCCTCCCCGGCGCCCCCTGCCTGCCGGCGCCGAGCAGCCCTGGTCACGCGGGAGACGGCGCTTGGGTTTGGGGCGCGCGCGGGACCCCATCCCCCACTTTTCCAGCAGAAGTGTTAGGCGACTCATCATGCGTTGCCGGCCGAACTGAACCGGTCGGACGGACCCGAGTCGATCCGCAGCCGGGACTGCAGGCGGCGGGGCGGGGCTGGCTCAAAAGCTTCTCCCCTGAGCCGTAGGGGACTCGGCGGCGTGGAGCCGTGGGGCGGCCGGGAGTTGATTCGGAAAGAGGCCGCATCCCTTTCACGCTTACGCTGGCTGGAGACGAGCGCTCTAATTAATTGTCTTGTTTGTGGACTGCAGAAGTGAGAGCTAGGCAGTGGGTGGGGTGTTTTTGCGCAGTGGAGCCTCCAGTCTACCCCGCTCCTGTCCCTTGCACTGTAGAAGCAGAGTGCTCGGCGTCCGGGCGGCTGCCGTGCGGAAGCAGCGGCACCTCAGCGCGCCTGGCTTCGCCGGCGGCGGGACTCCGCGGTGCAGCCCGCGAGATGCTGTCATCCTAGGCGCCTTTCCAGAGCTTCACCCAAGCACGCCCACACTCCCTAATACTTATTTTTTTCTCTTTGGCTTCAGGGATCAACTCAAATATAGGGCTCTTTTTTGGAGGGGATAATCAATCCATCTTTCTTTTTTGGATATTGTTCATTTCACTTCTCTGTCAAAGCGCGCCAGTGGTATTGTTTGCTTTTAAGTGAGCCTGATGTCTTTACTTTCATGTAAGGGGGAATAAATGTACATATGCTGGAAGCTGGAGGGCTTCAATTTCCTACTAAAGGTTAGGGGTGGAGGGGGTTGGGAGGGGGCGGAGAGCCTGCTTCAGCCCAGCCTAAGTTGTGAAATGAAGCCTAAGGCTTCTTGCCGCGCTTCTTTGGCAGGCATCCGCCGAAGTGAAAGCAGAACACAAAACATTTCGAATTTTCTTGAGCAACTTTTTCAATTTATTGCCAAGCAACTGAACCCTGCTGTAGTAAAATATTCTTGTACCCACTGCTCACTCAGTATCCAGAAAGGGAGCCTAGTGGCTGATCTTGTTCAGCGGGTGGGAGGCGTTTATTTTGTCTCCAGCGTCGGTGAGGATGCCGCTCCGGCTTTCTGCTAGATCCCAACTGGTCAAACTTTGCCCGGCTGAGCCTCAGGTTCTCACTTAGCTGGGCTCCAGCTGTTGGTGCCACATCTACCTTCCTAAGACAGAAGCGTTGCCTTGTGCAGTTTTTTTCAGTTACAATCTGAGTAATAAAGGAAATCGTGTTTAAACTACGGATTTTTGTATTTTAAAGCGCTGTTTCCTTTGCCGTAGTAGTGTGTGGCTCAGAAGGTTGGTGACCCTGCAGTGCAATCATCCAACGAAAACTTAGCTGCCGGGTTGGTCTGCTATGGTTTCTTTTTCTGAGTTAGGAAGAGGTAGGATGACCATCGTATTATAAAAAACAAATCTGCCGTTATCATGGTAAAAGTAAATGCTACAGTGGGAACAAATCACGTAAAAATCGTGTTTTTTCGATTGCTGGTTACTCTTGTCTTTTGTAAATTTCTTTGGTGGCCATAAATCCTGGCTTGCTCTTGGCTATGGCACACAATCCTATGGATCAAGACCAGAGACTACTTACCCTGAAAATACCCTCCGAAGTTACACTGGTCTTGAATGCACAATTCATTTGCAACTTGTGAGCCTTCTATCTTTTACACAGTAGTTTAAGCTAATAAATTTGTTGTAAGCATATGGGAAGATTTAAAATTTTAATTAAAAAAATAGAGAATGGAAAAGCAAGATCGACATATGCACTGTCTAAAGCCTCCGACTTTTTAGTTTCCATATTTAAGAAAAGAAAAATAAAAGCCAAGAGGCGCTGGCAGCATTGGAGATTTCCTAGCCGTTTCTTTGGCCGGCTAGAATAGCACCTGGGCTGTGCCAGGAATGCCAGGGATGGCATTCTCCTGATGGATGGGAAGGAAGTGGGGTTGGGTCTGTCCCCCACTAGAGCCTGAGACACTGAAATTGCCCCCACCCCACTTCCCCAAAGTGACAGCCGCAGGATTTCAATCACAGCAATGAAGCAGTTGCTTGGAGTAACCCCCTGAGCTACCGGCCCCCCAAAAGTCTTGTAAAGATGCAGAAGACTATTGGAGAGTGTTTGTGGAGCTTATTACATCTACATTTGATCTCTATGAAAACAGGCTCAGAAGTAGGAAAGGTAAAAGCCAGTTCTTTCTCCTGTCCTTAAACTCCTCACCTTAGCAGTCATTACCGAAGAAAAAAGGAAATATGTGCCCAGTTCAGATGGTTACGCTGTATGGCACCCTACTTGGGCTTCCCTTCATCCTTAAGAAACTCAGATTAAAACAGAGCTGAGTTTTAAAACATACTTTTATTTGTTTCAGACTGTTTTTGAGGAGGAAAACATTCTCCCGAAGACGGAGACTGAGGCCCCTTCTAGGAAGGCAGTTTATTTGCCATTACTTGACCATTACCACGGCTTAGAGCTTCTTTATTGCCTTTGGCACTTTGAGTACAGTCTTCCCGGAGCATTGCGATGTTTCATGCCTCCACTCCTCCCTCAAATCTGTGTTTAGGGGAAGGTTAATTACACCTTGCTTTCTCCCCTCTTCCTCAACACTGTGGGAGGGGATGGTTCATTAGCTGCAGAGCCAGCAAAGACTGGAAAGCTACACTTCTCCCAGGTTTTTATTTGTAGGCACTGAGGAACCTCGGGTCTTGGCGAGTGTGCACCTGAAAATGTACGTGAGTGTGAGTGAACATGTCGTTTGCCAGGTAGCCAAGCTCCCAGGCTTTCTCAGTTTTGGCTTCTCCCTCTACCCCTGGGCCTGGCTGCCTTTGCCATATTCACCAGACAGAGGCTTACGGAGTAGTAATCAGCACAGTCGTCCTACGGCATTTTTAGTTTCTTTCTCTTTCTTTTCTTTTTTTCTTTGAGTTAAAGGCAGGAAGTCTGTAGGCAGTTTCTCTTCAAATATCTGCGTATTTGGGAGTTTGTTTTACTCTATTTTCAGAAGTTGGAGCCAGATGATCCAAGGCTGCAGAGGAGACCTACACAGCTGAAATGCATGGCTCTGCCCTCTGCAGACAGGAGGGCAGGGGAGCACTTGACTGGTTGCCCCAGCATGCAGATCTTGGCCCCCTCTGTTCAAGCATCTCTCCACTTTGCCTTCTCCGGAAGCCAGCTCTGAGGTGGAGACTTGATGTCTCTGTTTCTGGCCATCTTTCTTCCCATATCCACGGTACCTAGCTTGGGACAGAGCCCTATTCACTAGAGCTGACTGCACCTCCCAACCCAGCTCTCAAAACCTCCTGGTGAGAGAATAGGGGCCCGTGGGGCCTCAGGGTGAGGCAGGAGATCCAAGGTGGGGGGAAGAGTCAGTGCTGAAGCAGTTCCTCAAACCCCTATTCCCCCCCCCCCCCCCCCGCCAAAGTAACCCCACACCTGGCTCCTCACACTCCTCAGCCCAGGGCACAGAGATCTGGCCAAAAGTCTTCTTGCCACTCCAGTGTCAGGGGTACTTCATGCCTGGGGTGCTGCTAGCCTCAGAGGACAATACACATGGACAGTGTAAATGTGTGCATACCCGTGCTTCTGTGCACATTTACACATTTGGGTCCAGGAACACTGGTGCAAGACTCAAGGATGTATTCATTCTCTCTCTGGCAGGGCAGACCCTTTCCCAACTTCACAAGGCAGGGGAAAGGGGTTTTGAGGGGAGGAGATGGAGCGGGAGGGGACAGTCACAATCAAAGGAAGCAAGGCACATTTTTCTGGAGCAGTGGTTAACCCTTCCTCAGCTGGCAGATCTGTCTAGGCACTTTACAAAATAGTCTGTAGGGTCTGCTTTTCTTTTCTCCTGGGCACACAGTATGAATCATTAGTTTCCTCCTACTTAGGCACTCCATTAGCCATCCTCCTCTTTCTAAAATTAGATTTCTCCCTTCCCACTCTTCTAGCCTTCTGAGTTTACCAGGGAATTCACAAGGAAACTGACTGAGTAGTGAGGACAAGTCTAAGGAAGAGGATAAAAAGAAGGCAAACAGATCCAACGGAAAACAAGAGAGGGAGACGGCAAGCTGAGTGCTTCTCCTTCCAGACACCTCGTTTCCACGAAGATTGGTATTATTCTCCCCACCCCAGTAAATGAAAAATTTACAGTACATGAAAAATTCTTGGTAATTACCTTTGCTACATGCCGTACAAGAAACTTCAGAGATGTGTCTGCACAGGGAAGAAACTGTTTACAGAACTCTTTCAAAAGTGTGACATATTGCTCTAGTTCAGCACTAAAGAGCTAAACATACTTATTCTCCTTTGAAGTGCCTGGCTAGGGCAGCTAATTTGAGTGTGGTTCAGATACTGCTGTGGGTATAACTAATGGCTTCTACCTATTTAGCTCAAGTGGAGGGAGAGAAAGGCCTGAATTCCTTGTCCAATGGGTCCCTCTGGAGACTGGGTTCTGGCTCCTGGCCAGTTCTGTACAATGTCAACATTGAATATTTGAATTCCCAGACTCTATTTAACAAGTTTCTAAATAAATAAACTCATTGTGTGTCTGTGTTTAAAATGATTTCACCTCTTTCATAAAATCTTACATTGGGCTTGCAAGTTGATTTTTTAAAAAAAAACAAACAAACAGAGCTTAAGGCATTTTAATAGCTAGATTTCCACAATCTGTATGTATTGGAAAGCTATTGTTTCATCTAGGGGTGGGTAGGGTTGTTGAGCTATATATTATGTGACTTAATAGTGAATTATAATAAAGTAAGTTCAGAAAGTCAGTAAAATATTAATCACATCTAAATGAGATTTGAGGTGGAAATTTAGTGCCTTTACATATTTGATAATTTTATCCAGTGCTCCTTTAAGGGGCTTTGTTGGTGAGTTCCCAGTGAAGATCTGTGTATGGATTCCGCTGCCCATCTTAGGTTCCGAAGCAGGTATAGAACTGTATTTATGAAGTTTTGTTACTGGGCATTTTTTTTCCTGTCTCTGATATTGCAAGTTGAAAGGAGTATATACATAGGTATTTATTATCCCTCTATTTTGCTTTAGTCAAAAAAACTCCATGAATTTTATAATTTTATTAATTTCTCAGCATTTGAATATCCATGCAGAGTTTTTATGCAGATGGGAGCATAGTTTTTCTAAAAAGTCCATACTGAATTTTTTTAAAAAGGTAATTTCTAGTCCTCTTGAAAGTGTGAATTTCATCCAGAGTTGTTAAGAAAGCGAAATTTACTCTAATTTATGAGTGTAGAGTACATTATTAAAAAAATGGGATTTGAAAGGGCACATAACAAAAGCCATAACATTTAGCTGGTAATGTGGAGAAGCCAAGGGAAAAAGAATACCACCAACCCATACAGACCCTGAAATAGATTACAATGACCTCAGCCATGTTCATTTTGAAAACTAATAGCCATGATTAAAATGGGGAGAGTGTTTTACTTGGAACCCTATTCTTCTGCATTACTATAAAAGCTATTTTGTCGTTAAAGGACGTTTCATTACAGAAAAAGAAAATGTGAATTTTTAATCAAATTCTTGACTCTTCAGGAGTGCTTATTCTTGAATTACTTTTTATTTTGATTTTAACTATTATTCAATAGGAAACATGCTTTTGATTTGTACATTCAGCAAATTCTTGACTACTGAGTTTTATATCAGGTTTAGGAAAAACGTTTATTTACAAAAAAGATTTTATTCTCATAGTAAACACCTGCCTAGGGGTCAATGACTATAAGAAGGACTAGAACTTCTTTAATGTTGTTTAAGAACATTTCTAGGGAATTAATTTTGTATGTTGTAGTTGTTCAAATGGTGACATTTATGAAAGTCCTACTGTGAGCAGTTGGTAGGCTTTGGTGATGGACAGGTTCCCAACAAATATCAGTGAAGTCTTCTGCGTGACAGGCTTTGTGCATGGCAAGCTGTGTTCTCAGCTCTCAGGAACACTTCAGATGTACAGTGAGTATTTGCATCTGGTTTGATCCCTGCTTGAAAAGCCAGGTCATCTTTGAGTTATTGAATGCCTCTCACAAACTGGCAATAATAATATGAACATTCTTGGGTATCTTTATTTGTAAATTGGACGTAATAATACTACTGTCCCTGGGTATCTTGTGCAGTCGAAGTAATAATACTAGTGTGTTATTTAGTTGGGAAATACTCCTCAGGAGTATTAGTTGTTCTACTATAATCCCCCCTGTGTGAAAATTTAACTTTAACGAAGCAAGTTTGTAAGCCACTGTATTACTCTGGTTGAGCTGTTCCTCCCTAAGTGATGGGATTGGGTTGTAGTGGAACTTGTATATTCAAATGCCTGCAGTGATTTTCAGGCATAATATATGAATGAAGTGAGTTGGGGGAAAGCTCTACGGTCTCTCTTATCTTTGGTTAATTTTTTGGCATCCAGCCTTTGGATTCTGGAATTCGAAGGAGTGGTGGGACTGTGCCAGGCTGGCAGGCCAAGTCTTCTCCAAAGGTGGCAGGTGCTCCTCAGGTCCTTCTCACTGCTGCCATTTGGGTAACAGGGCCCCCTGCTGCTGGGTCTTCCAGTCTTTTAGAGACTCCTCAGAACTGGCTTTTTATGTGATTTTTTTCTACTTTAAAATTCTGATTCAACCTAAAAACATTCTGTGAGCCCCATTAAATGCCTTTGACTTAGTACACAGCGGACTTGCAGTGTCTGGATTGGTTGATTTCTAAGAGTCCTTCAAAGTTCCAACATTTTATAATATCCACGAGGATTCCTGAATGCTACCCTGTGTTTCTAAGATTAAAAAAAAAAAAAAGATCTGCATCTTCCCCTCAAACTTATGTGTGTGTGTTAGTTACTTTTTTCTCGTAGTTGAGACAAAATACCTGATACCCAAAATGTAGGAAAGAAGGGTTAATTTATCTTACACTTTTTGGAGGTTTTAGTTCATACTCAGCTGCCTCCAAGGCAGGATGGCATGGCTAAGGGGCAGCCATTCATGGCAGCCACAAACAGCAAGAGCCAAAGGGCAAAAGGGGGAAAGCATGCCAGCCTCCTACCGCATATTATATGCAGGTTCCCTGCCTCTGGGCAGGTGCAGCATTCACACTGCCAATCCCAGCACTAGACAAGGAACCAATCACAAATGCTAGACTCAGCGGCCTCCCTAACTGAATGAGGCTTTGGGGGAACATTTAAACAAACCAAAACAGGGTGTGTGTGTGTGTGTGTGTGTGTGTGTGTATTTTGAGAAGTTAAAGTATTTATTATAGAATCTGCTATCTGGCCATTTATCTGGAAAAACAGTCTTTCACAGCCATGTTGTGTCTTTCTTTCCTTCCATTCCTGCTCATCACTAATTGGCTTAATAAACAAACTGAAACTTCCCTTCTCTTATAGCCACTGTGTACCATCTTCTTATTTCACACTCAAACTGTTCCTTGATTTGTGGGCTGGGAGTTAGATAGTAGAGTTAGTCATCTGTGATTTTCTACAGTGGGAGAGGAGATTTGGTTACTGTGAAGTATTCAGAGGAAGAGTTCACTCTTCTCTTGGGAAGATCCAAATGTCACATCCAGTACACTCATAACTGAAAAGTCTTGCTGATTTTAAAGGCCTAAACCTAAGGTAGAAAAATTAGTTTTTAAGGGATGATTGGATTATTTGACAAGGGTGACTCTCCTTGAAGGAAGATTATTTATGTCCAGGCAATATCTGAAAATAAACATATTTTACAGTGTTTATTATCATGGATTGTATTTCTAGAAGAGGTGGTAAATGGCTAATAGGTAAAATTAAGTCCTGAGGATTAAGAGAACAAGGTATGGAGATGGAATACCAGTATAATGGAGTCTAAGCCACTTATCTATAATCAAGAGACTTGTTAATGAATACTTGTCACTCTCAACTAATATTGTTGGGCAAATTATCAGATAATGTAATGCTTATAGAGGAGGATTTTAAGTGGTGATGAACTGTGTTCATGGGCATTGTTGGTGGGTTAGTAGATACTTGGCACTCACTCTCCTCTTTTCACTCTTGCCAACCTATTCCTGTGATTCTACCTGTGGGCTTCATGTTGCTATATTCTGTACAGCTATCCATACTGTACCTTGACCATCAAGATCTAATTCCTTCTTTCAGATTCCATTTAAATTCTTCTTCATGATTATTCCTGATCACTCCTGGAGACATACTTTATGTATATCATTTCTTTATCATCACTATGGCATTTTATGATAAATTATTTTTCTTCATGGTGTATGTTTTATTTTCCTGACTAAACTGTAAAACTCTAGCAAAGTCCATTTCTGTTTTTAGTCTACCACTATGCTTTGCATATGGCAGTTATCAGTGCATGGTGGTTAGTGATGAGCTTTGGTAGATTATGTGAGCCCTTTCAGTGTCTTTGACTGTAAAACCTAAACAGTTAGATAATGTCAGCAGTGGAACGCTGGGATATCTGATAATTGTATACTAAATCCACAATTGGCCTATTTAGACAGTGATAAACCATCAGGAAAGCACATTGGAAGACAGAGTATTATTCCTAATTTTCACCAATAATGTCGCTCATTTTGCCAGTGCAGTAACCCGTAGCCTCACTTACATCACAAATTGTTATTGACCTACCTACACTTGATCTTAAATTCTGCACTAGACCTGATTCTAGAAATGTCAGTGGAGTCAAGATAGAGATCATCAGACAGTTTGTGGACTTGCATAATTCATAGGGATTTAGGGATATTCGTCTTAAAAGTTGTTAAAGCTGAGCTTTACCTAAATCCTAACCCAAATTTACAAAGTATTAATACAAAGCATAGAACAAGAATTTTCTGTATATTTTCATGCACATTTGTTATTAAAGATTTAGTTGAAGGCTGATATAGGATGTTGTATTGAATCTTCTTTTACAGAGGTTAAAATTAACTCCACTCTCCCAACTTTATCCCCTTTATTGAAGTGAAAGCCTGGTTTCTCCTTCTGTCCCTCTCTCAACTCCTCTACCCGCCCCCCGCCCCGTTTCATAGATATCTCACCTTAATGGGGAAAATAAGACTCAGACAAATATACTCAAGCTCTGAATGATTATAGGGTTGTGGTGCCTGCTAGGAGTTTTGTGTCTTCAATGCTGGCCAGGTGTGAGTTCTTGTTGTCTTGTTAGAACTACTCTTAAGTCAATGGGAGCCTCTTTTAAATGAGGGCAGAGACTCAGAGTCAGGGCTTTTGTATTTGATGCTGATTGTAGACTTCACCTGAGATGGGAACTATAAAGTTAAATGTGATAAAATGTTTCCTGATAAAACAAGAATAAAAATGAATGGAGGGATGGAGTAGTGTGATAATTTTGTTTTCTGTGAGTCATGATTTGTGACCATATTTTGGGTCCCATACCATTTCTGGAATCTGGTAAAAGATATGAAGCCTCTTCCTATAAAGATTTTTAGCTGGGGATTTACCTCAGTGGCATAAGCACCTGTGTTGCAAGCATGCAGTCATGAGTTCGATTCCCGGTACTGATTAAAAAAAAAAAAGATTTTTGCATGATTTCAGTAGTTCGTAGGCTTCTAAATTCCAGTCATAAAAAATATGGGGCATTACTTCTGTGTTCAGACTTGATTCACCCTAGTGATGTATAAGATCTTAAAATCCAAATCAATCTCTTTTCATTACTTTAGGAATATTATTTTTTTCTAATTACAAAATTTTGTATGTAATTTAGAAACAATGAGAATGTATTATATAGGAAATGGAAATGTCCTCCATTTTTTCCTTGTGTCATATACTGCCTGCAGATGGCCACTACTGATCTTTTAGTGTGGAAGTCTTGAAGACCTTTTCCCTGTGAATATATTAACACGTATATCCACAAACATTTTCTACTTTTTAAACCACAGCTTTTTCTTTTTTAAAATGTAACATACGCCTCAGACCTTGTCTCCTGTCCATGCACGTCAACTAGTCTGTCCCGCTGTGCAAAGGCAGCTGATCTTCCATCGTTTGGATGTGGCACATTTTTTTGAGCTAGTTCTCTATGGCTGACTTTTGAGTAGTTTCCAGTTTTCATAACACAACACACTGAGACATTCCCCAAAAACAGGACTCTAAGAGAAAATGAAAGTGAAGTCTACAATTAAAGGAAGCGCACAGTTCAGGGTGAAGTGTGCTGGCCTCTGAGACAGGGGCCCAGCAGGGTTCTGGCGAGGTCACAGAGGGCTGCCTTACCCTGTCAGGACGGATCACGTTTCCAAGCATCTTTACCCCCTGGAGGATCAAGGGTCTAAATGTAGAGCTAAGGTACATCTTTTAAGATCCACTGTGATATATATGTGGTATTTCAGGCTTGCCGAATTGTTCGGACATCATGTTTATGTCCCGTTCCCATTTTATCCTGCTGCTTGGAATTGGCTGTACTTGCAATCAATACACGAAGCTCCAATGGGATAAGCAAGTTATCAGGGTGTCGAGGCTTTTTTTAAATTATTTTTTTGGTGATATCCTTGTTTTCATGGTAAATTATTCTTATGCTGTCCTATCCTGCATATACATCTTAAGTCAACTAATACAAATAAATGAATCCAGAATGTTATCCATTTACCTAAGGCTAATCAAAACCTTTTTTGGTATTCTTAAAAAAATACCCACAATAATTTCAGACCTATGAATTGGAAAGGGCATCTTTAAAGGAAAATGTTTTTCACTGGATAACCAGACTATGGGAAAACTTTTATAATGGAAACTATCTCTTCCTTTTAACTCTAGCACAAAACATGTGACAGTGTAATGTTACACACTAAAATCCATCAAATACAAAATTCCAGTTTTTGATTATAAGTTATATACCAGGAGAGACAGAAAAGTGGTTTTCTTTGGCAACAATGTTGTTGATTAAACATAAAAATTCAGAAAAAAATTAGCTTAACACATTTTTTTACAAAGAAGTTTACAAAAAAAAAGGAATAGTTGAGTTTTGGTTCTACTGGGAACTACTTTGTTTATTATTGAAACTCAGTGGATTATATTAGATTAAAAATACTAGATGAGATTTTAAAACCCTAGATTAGATTTGAAAAAGGTAACACTCAAGAAATTAAAATTTAGTAATAAAATCATTTTTGGAATTAATATGTTTTGCAACTTTAATTCTTTAGGGTACAATGTATGTACCAAATTCATATATATAAATATGGAACATAATATATATATATATATTATGTATATATGGATACATACATGTTGTTCCATGGAGGCATTATTTTAGTTAACATTTTCAAAATATAGTTTAAATCAGTCAAATTGAGGCAGCGAATAGTTATTGTATGCTTAGTATACATAAGGCATGATGAAAAAATTCTGGAAACTCTTGTTTCCTGTGAATATTGAAATCAGCACTTGACAAACCTACAGTTGTCTTGACAGTGGTTTATTAATGGAGACAAAGATAGCCATGTTCCAGTTACTGTTTATCGATGACTACAAAGTGTTTTCACGAGCTTGGGAAACTCGATCCTATGCCTATCTATGCTCCAAATAGTTTATTCTCCAAATGTTTTGAAGCCACATAACTGACAAGCTTCCATGCCATTTCATATGTTTGCGGTCTTCCATCTGACAATAATGCTCTCCGTCATTTCTCTTCGTGCCCATCAGATCTGGAGGCCCTTGCCTGCCTCACTACTTTCCTTGTATCTTAATGTGGATGAAGCTTTCATTCAAGATACTTGAAAACAAAGCCAAGCCCTTTAGAAATGCTTGCTGCTGGTGACTATGGCTTCTCCATCCATCAACAGCTGTTTATAGGGGAGCAGAAAGTAGCAGCAAACCACACAGCAAAGGCCTCTGCCCTCAGGGAGCTCACCTGCAGGAGATAAATATGCAGAGATGTCTATTTCCAGACACTGACTTGGGTCATGGAGAAAGTGGGGCAGCTTGCCGGCGAGGCTAGGGCCTTCCCCCAAAATTGACTGGGAGACTCCTCTGAGGAGGCAGCTATTCAGGCAGCTAAATGGGGAAGATGTTGACATGTGGCGCACCAGCACTTGGAGAAGAGTAGGCATATCCATCTGTCTCATTCACTGTCTGCAGGCAGACGCAGACCAGGTATAAGTAAGATTTATTTCTATTTTATCCAGTGAATTACAGATATCCTATATATATTTAAGTGATGCCCCAATCTAGGAGCCAGGACATAAATGTTTGTGTATCATCCTTTATAAATGGGGTGAAATTTTTGGGTTTTCTCTATAAGCAGTGGGCTGTAGCAGCATCAGAAAAACATACTGGATTTCTGGACCCATAATTCATTTTAGTTAATATTTACTGAATAGTTATTAAAAAGCTCATGGCAAGCACTATTTGGGGCTCTGAACATTTGAAAAGAAAGAAAATGTTTCCTACCCTTGAGGAACTTGTAGTCTACTGGGAGAAACAGATACACCAACAGATGTTTTTTAATATGGCAAGGTAAACTCAAGAATAAGGGCAATAGGCCTGTCCCAGCTGAACCACAATGTTCTGATCGATACCATGTGGCAAGTGGTGTATGCCACCCCCCTCCAGACCTGGGGATGGAATCTGGAATTGGGGGCCTAAGTCATGCTATGCAAGCACTCTGTCCCTATGCTACATCCCCATTCCTTTGCGTATCTCTTGCCAAGGTTTCTTTAATCTGTATCCACATAGACTTATGAAATACATATATGTTCCATTCCATGTGCTTGCTTTTTAAGACATATTTCTAAGACTATCTCCTGAATCTTCAAATGTCTAGTGTGAAGAACCTTTATGCACTAGATGGGCAATTAAGTGTTTTCGGAAAGGCCTGCCCATCACCTTTATTTATGAGGGAAAAGCTGCTCATAGTAACTGCGTAAGGGGCAGGATATACATCAGTGGATGCCCACCGTCTGCGGTCTGTGGGTGGGCAAATTGTTGCCCTCA
Organism: Hydrochoerus hydrochaeris; assembly: GCA_004027455.1. NCBI lineage: Eukaryota > Metazoa > Chordata > Mammalia > Rodentia > Hydrochaeridae > Hydrochoerus > Hydrochoerus hydrochaeris. Next base: position 574,940 of record PVLA01000307.1, on the reverse strand, counting down.
TGTTCAGAAACTTTAATGTGTTTTATCTCTTGTGCACTTTGCATATTCTTTCTCATCACTATGCAAGAACAAGATCTTTTTGGAGGATCTTAAAGAGTCTCCTCTGCCTCCTTGCCACTTGTAATTCCCTCTGAGAGCAAAGATCTGATCAAAATACCCAAACTGTTCAGTGTTCAATGTTCGTCCAGGAAAGGTAGAGCTATTCAGAGACTGGCATGATCTCAGAGGGACAGTGGCTTAGGTCTCCACCTATGATGTGATTTTGTTGTTTGTAAATCAGAAATAAGAATAAAAAGTACCGCCCTGTATTCCAGCTCTCTTTGCCAACCATCTAGCTGAGTTGTGTGCATGTGTCCAAGCCAATGTTCCCGGCACTGGGGTTGGCAGAAAAATCAGTACGTCCAACCTCATTGCCACTGAGTACAGTCTGAAATCCTGAGCGAACCCCCCTCCGTTTGCTTAAATGCCCACGGTGCTCATGATTTGAGGATCTTGTTGCCAGCGCTGCAACATTAAAACATCAGCACAGATGTTTGACTCGTGAAGCTGTGTTCTATGTGTTCCTTGGACTTAGAAATATTGTGTAGGTGGATTGTAAAGAGGATGGGAAATGTCAAGGTGAAAAGCATTATGTGTGTAGAGTTTTTAATGGACCTCATGATCTGTATATCGGATCTCTCTTCCTGTCCTTGAGTGATGGTAATCTCGGTCACCAAGGATTTATCTTCAAGAAATGAAAATATTCTGATACTTAGTATGATCTAACAAGCTGTGCCTTGGTCAGCTTTCTGTGTGAATCCGCGACGTTGGCCAGAACTTGTACACTGTTTTCTTGGCTGTGTGGAATTTGACCATTTGTTTCTTTCTACTGCTCTCAGAGTGATTTGCCTGTCTGTCTGATTACGTCTTATTATACAAGCTTGATTATAACCAATAACTTTCCTCATTGGCAATGTTCTAACAAGTGTTTTAGACCCTCTTCTTCTTGAAGACTGGCCAATTTTTTTTCTTCGTGCGACCTTCTCAAAGGTATATTTTGGGTCCTCTGAGCATGTTTTCTGGTGGATGACCCTGTCTAGTGAGTCAGGTCTCATCAGTTTGGTCCCCTTGGCAGGGATTTCCCGTTCAAAGCCTTTGTGTCCTCAGATATACGAAGAGCAGTAATTAACTCTGTCATGTTTTGGCTTCCTCCAGACTGCCAGTGTTAAGGTAAGATGGTATAAATATGTGTAAGCTTTTATAAGCTGAAAAATGCTGTGCAGATGTAAATTCTGGAAATTAGAGAATATGAAAAATGTCAAGTTGAGAGGTTAGACTGGAGCTACATTATTCATGTTGAAATTCTGGCTGTACCACTGCCAGGCTGTGTGGTTGTGGACAAGCTACTTCACCTCTCTGTGACTCAGTGTTCTCATCTGTACAATGGAAATTTTATAACAAGAAGTAATAAGCCAAGATTATTGAGTTTTCATTCATTATTGCAGTTAATCCACACAGTTTACTATGGGTGGGGATCTTACTATTTTTGTTTGAAGTGAAGATGCTGGAGACTATTAGTAAGTTGTTTGATATCTCACAGCTCTAAGTGCAAAGCCACAATCCATGCCTTGATCTCCTTTACACAAGAAGCCAGGAACAAAATTTAAACACTGTATGCTTTTTTTATTTTTCCTATCCAAAAGTAAAAGTGGAACATCACATTGCCTGGGCATTCCAGGATCATAAAAGTTAATAAGATTTTGGACGGAAAACACCTTAAGTTAAAGAAATAAAAAGTTAAAGAAATGATTTCATACAATTCTTTTTTTTTTTTTTGGTCTTTTTGAGACAGGGTTTCACTATGTAATTCAAGCTGGCTTTGAGCTCACTTTGTAGCCCAGTCTGGTCTTGAACTTGCTACGATCCTCCTGCCTCAGCCTCCCGAATGCTGAGATTACATACTACCAGCATACTTTTAAGGCAAGGAAACCAAGCCACAATTTTCCAAATCTTTATTTTTTTAGTGAAATCAAGATCTGTTCACCTCATTCTCAACTTTTTTTTTTAATTTTTTATTTAAAGGGATAAAACAGAAAAAGGAGAGAAATATTACAGAATTTCAAAAAAAACCATAAACAGTAAGAAATCACTAGCTGATAAATTACATATTGCTCTTTTAGAAATAGTTGTTCAAGTTACAAAATTAAAGCACACAAAATGGACACTCAAGCAGTGAGACTGCAAACAGATCTGTTCAACAATCAAACAAGAACTAAGAAATATGTCAACTTTGTTTTAATATCCAAATAACTCACAAAGTATTGTCACAAAGTATTTGATTGGTTGTATAATTGAATTATCTGTCTCATTTAAATGAGGACAGGGTCAGTGAGTTCTCAGATCTACTCTTTTGAGAAGGTTGTTTTTCATTTCAGGGGAGAAAGCAGTGACTTTAAGAAGACAAAGTGACTTTGACATGAGGCTTCATAGAGTTGCTTAGGGGGTTTAAAAGTACTGTGCATCCCAAAGTCAATGAAATCAGAATATCTAGGGGTGGGACTCAGTCAAAAGAGAAGCACTGTGAGTCCTGGAGAAAGGAAACTAGAAAGAATGGGGTCAGTGTGGTTAAAGGATAGGGAGATATTTGGGGGCTCCAGTTACTACCATGGGGGCTCCAAATGTTATGATTAGGGAGTTCTTCCAGGCTATTTCTGTTTTAATGTATGGCTTCCTATAAGGCTTTATGGGTGCGGGGTTGTCTTTGTATTTAGATTCATGAACTTGCTTTCTGCCTGTGATTTTCCATCTTTTGTAGCAGCAATAGGCAAGAAATTTGCACTTGTGAAAGGTCATTTGTAGGGAGTTTTTTTTTTTTTTTTTTTTTGGGTACCAGGAACCAAACTTGCAACCTTGCGCTTGCCAGGCAGGCTGTTACACCGCGGAGCTAAATCCCCAGTGCTGTAGGGAAATTTCATTACACCGAGTGAGTGATCTTTGGGCAATCTAGGACCTCTGACATATCTTTTGACATTTTGTCTCATTTCTATAGGGACAGTAACGTTTTTCAGATTAAACAACCACCACCACTACAGCAAAAGCGAAAAACAACCCCGAGAGCTGCAGGATCATCAGCTGCTTTGGGGACAGCACTTTAATACTGCTAGCTGCTGCTTCTGTCTTTGGTTTTCTAGAATCCCAAACACAAATGTTTCAACCTTCCTATGCAAGGAGAGTTCTGGGAATTCCAGAGAAGGAATGTAGGGAAACCAGAAAATGAAATGTTAAAGAAAAATACATGTCTACTCTGAAGGACTGAAAAACAGAAGAGTAGATTTTCGGGTTGAGATTTTTGGTATCATGCTATATTTTAGTAAGTTTGGACATCGAATGCCAGGGCCCTTATGCCTGGTTGGTTTTAATCAATGCTATCAGTCACTCACTTTCATATACATGAAAATTCATTAAATAAACTGGTTCGTTGTTGTTGGACAGGGCAAGTATGTTCAGTTGCACCTGAGTGTACATTTATTCAGAGTGTCGCTTCGTTCTGGTGGTTTAGTTGAGCTCAGAGGGATGGACACCCAAACAGCCCAAACAAAGGAGCACAGAACTTTATGTGCACTTACGGTGAGGAAGAAGGGCTTTACTAAAGTGAGGACTAAGCCAGTGAAAAGGTGTGAGTGTGTATTTATAAAACATGTACTCGTGTATATCTTTTGATACTTGAGGGGCCTTCCTTCAGTTTTAGTGTTAGCTGTATATTTCAAAATTATTAACTCTATTGCACAAATCCTCTGAGGAATTTCATTTGAGTTCTACAGCTTAGTTCACTGATGTTTAATCTAATCACTCCCCCACCCCCATTTATGTTTTAGAGTATTTTTTGAATCAGGCACAAAGGGACAAGGTGGTTCAATTGTTTAAAAATAGATTAAAGCCATGTTTTTGTAAGAATTTTAAATAATTATTTTTTATTATGAGACTGGTATAAGATGAATCTAAAATATTAAATGACAGTAATCAAGAACGTGGGTTTTTCAAATCATTCCTATTTGCAAAAACCTGTGTGTTTTGTGTGTTACAAAGTACAGCCCAAGAGGACCTTTATAACTTGCTGTAACGTGAGTGAGGGAAATTGATTCTACTCTACAGTTGGGATTTAAAATAAGGAAGATGAGGGTGACTTTTTCTAGGTCACCCATACTAGAAGGGTGGAACTGGGGTGAGCGCTCCCCAGTTTACCTATTTTTTAGCTGTTACATTGCACATATTTACTGCTCTCAGAGGAAGTCTTGTGGTTTATTTTGTGGGAGTTGAATATCTCTAGTTTAAGGGTTATCTTTTTCACTACCCTGAAATTACTCATTTCATTTTCACTGTGGTAAATATTACTTCTGCTATCGAGTCCTTGGTATTTTATTTTTAAATTAAATCATTAGTTAATTGATTAATTTGATGCTGGAGATTGAACCTGTGGCCTCAGGCATGCTAAGCAAGCACTCCACCACTGAACTATGCATCCAGCCCCGCCTCGGTACCTATCTTTCTGAGACAGGCGCTTGCCCAGTTGCCCAGGATAGTCTTGAAATTGTGACCTTCCTGCTTGAGCCTTCTGAATAGCTGATACTTACAGGCATGGGCCTTGGTTAAAGAGCTTATAAAGCTCTTTAACAGCTATTGAGATGAATTAGGAAGCTTATTCTAAAAGCTAGGCCCAATAGTTTGACCCCATCAGAGATGAAGGCCCAAGTCCAGGCCAAAGTTGTCATGGGTCCTCCATTAATGTTTTTAAAGCATCTACTTGGTGAACGATTTTGGATGAAGGACTCTTTTAATAATTTTATAAGTGACCTATGTCTGTCTTATGAAGCTTCTGTTTCGAAAGTAAGCAGAAAGGAACGGTAGTACTCACAAGATTGGGTTTTGCTCATTCACACTTTGCTCATTCATTCATTTTCCGCCCCTTGGCCTATGCCGAGGCAGGAATGTGGAAGAAGAACATGGATACAGAGCAGAGAGGATGTTGCCAGAGGGACAACCCTGGCATACTCACAGGGGGTGTGTGTAGAAAAGCATGCAAATAATTCAATGTTTAAACATTTATATTTGAAAATTCACAAATTTTCATTAATAGTTACATAGAAAGGAAGTTTGACAAAATCAGATTGATGACTGATATAATTTAATTAGACTCCAGCTTCATAAATATGCAATGTTATTTTGAACGAGAAGTTGAATCATTAGTCTATCTGAGAAAAATGGCAAATTGGTTTGCTTGTGAGCTGCAGATATTTCTACAGTGGTATAAGTGGGTAAAATAATTTGACGATTTAAAAATTAGAAGAAGGACTAAATCTGATTGACCTGTTAGGTTCGTGGATGTTTCTTGCTCGCCTCTGCAGCCCTCGTTCCAGTTTCCCAATCCCAGTGACAGACATTTCTTTTCTTGAGCCACACCTTCTGTTACAGCTTTGAGGGATGCTGTTAGATTTTCAGCCTCCTGATAATTTCACACTGCCCTAAATCCTTTGCATGGTGACTTTACCCGCACATTCAGAACAAACTTTTAAGAGTTTATAATGATATTAAAATCACTTAGTTGACCAAAGCGACTTAGTGTTTTTTTTTTTTTTTTGATAGACTGGCAGGGGATGAGGTAGGGGAAGGGAGTGTGAAAATACTTTTTAAAAAAACTTCGTTAAACTCTGGCCAGGCAAAATACCTGAAACTGGGAAATATACTGGCTCCCCCGCGAGGATAATTTGGCCACATGCAGCAGATTGGATCCCTTCCCACAGCTATGTGATTTTTTTCCAGCAGTTGGCCTTTGTCTCTTTTGTCTCCATTAAACTGCTCTGTATTTCTGGCTGAAATTCTTTCCTTTTTACTTTTTTGTTGTTAGTTGGCTCAAGAACCTACTCAACAGTTGATGAATTTGCAGTTTTCTTAATGTTTCATCAGTTATTGGACCATTTTAAAATCCCATTTGCAAATGTTTTTCCTTCTCTCTTGTCTTCTTTTTCTGTGTGAAATGGGGAAGGTGGAAGTTTTATTTTGCATGCCTGCCTTCCCCAGACACCAGCTGCAGCACCCCCGTATTCTCTTTAAGCCATTCTGTTAGACTCTTTGCTGAAATGAAATATATGATTAATAAATGGGAAAGCCCCTACTCATGATTGATAACTACTCTTAGAAACACTGTCATTTGCAATTCATTAAATGCCTTATTTGCCATTTATATTTACTGAAAATTGATACTCTATGTATTAGTTCTTTCTCAATGACAGATCACTGGTAAATGCATAATTAAAAGAGAGCTTAATTCCAATTTGTCTTCATTTCTCCTTGAAATAATTTTACAGCTGTCAGATGGACTTTCTTCTCTGTTTCAATATGCTCCTCTTTGCCAATGTCCACAATTGTTCTTTTATTTATGAATTTCTTTCCTGGGAGAAATTCTATTGTCTGAAGACCCGCATTCAAATTCTACCTTTGCCACTGGCTCTGGAACTTGGGGCAGCTGTGGCCAGGGATATAGTTCAGTGGCACAGCGCCTGCCTGAGAAGTGTGAGATCTTGTGTTTGATTCCTAGTACCAAAAAAGAAACTTTGGACAAATTTTTAATAGCCCAACTTCAGTTTTCTCATCTATAGAGTGGCAGTGAGAATATTTCACAGAATTGGCATGAGATTCAAATGATATACTACTTTGGAAAATGCTTTGTTAGTTGAAAAATGGCATTCACATTGGTACTGAAACAGTCAACATGGTCAAATAAAATCCCCATATTTCAGGACTGATTTGTGGGGGAAATGAAAGACTAGTGGAAACCATGCAGGGAACCCCCCCACCGCCCTGCCCAGTAATTGGAAAGTGCAGCTGAATGTTGGCTCAGTGGGGTTAAAGTCAGATGGAAGTGCTGACTCATCCAGATCTGTCTTACACAAATAGAGCAATAGGTATGCCGATTAATTTTCTTTCAGTGACCCTGTCTTGAGATAAGTCTACTTCCCTACTTGTCACTGGTATGAATCTAGGCTATTTCTTTAGACCTTAGAACCTAGTCTCCTGACTCCTTAATCTTGCTCTCGTCTGGGCTGTTTGCTAGATGAGGCCTTCCTGATTACTGGACAGATTGTCTTCCATTTTGTGCTACCAACCTGTTTTCCTTTAACCTCACTCTTGGAGTGGCCCTTAGTAGTACAAGTGGCAAGGATGTGAGGACTTCTACCCCTTCAGTGCCATGGAGACCTTGGGTGGCCCTGCTGGGACTTCAGGGAGTAGGTCTAAGGCTCACGTCCTTTGTAGAAGAATGTGTCCAGACTGATGCCCTGGAATCTCTCTGATTCCTTCCTAAAGGTGCATATTACTGTAAGCACAGAATCACTTCCGCATGACTTTGGTGAGCTCAGAGCTTGTTCCTCTGTCTGGTAAACCTTGACAAATGGTAAGTATTGCTTTTGGAGGCAGAACACATATTTAAATCTGTGTTTTTTACTTAGCTCTGTGACCTTGGACTTCATATTTACAAGTTAGAGATGGAAAAAAAAAACCCAAAGAGATGGAACCATTTTCTTTATAGGGTGTTGTGAGGTCTCCATGAGATCATATTGGGTCCGTGCTTAGTACTTTGAAATAGATTTTTGTGAATTATCCTTTGTGTCTTATGTTCCCTGTGAAACTGCTGTTGTGACCACATACCTTACTAGAGGCTAAGTCAGATATGAGAGTAGTGTGGACATTTTTCTATAGGTGGATTTCTCTTCAAATTGTGTGAGAGCACTGATATTTTTTCCTGGTTCTAGTTTCTCTTGGTCAGTAGAGACCAGTCCCTTAGTAGTAATTGTCAACAATTTGGAATAGTAAGAGATAATGTTTTGAAGAAGAGTTATCAATACTTACTTACTGACAGCTTTGTTTCTTTCAATGTTTCATGGTACTATTTTCAGATTTTAATTTGTGGGCCAATAGCAGTAATATCTAATGATTTATAGGGTATTAATTATTCTTTTAATAGATAATTTAGAGTTTTCAGCATTAGATACTGTGGCAGACTTTTATTGTTCTAACAATATATTAGAATAATTTTTTAATCAAAAATTTGAAGAAAATATTTAAATTATGTATTCACTTTCTGTCCTGGGGGACAATTATATTTCCTAGGCTTGTGACTCTAAATTTGCTCTATTACATGTTACAAAAGTTTTTAGGATTTAGCATGTGACTTGCTGTGTTTTATTTTTTCCTGGTGTCTTGAGAGCAGGATTACTCCCGATAAGGCAGTTTCAGCAGCCGAAGTCTAGAGGAAATAGGAGATAGAGGCATAGCTGACTTAGCACGAGATGCAGAGCGTAGCATAGCATTAGAGAGAAACACATTTTTGTTAAAAGCCATGAGATTTTTGTATTTAGTTGTTACTATAAAATAACCTAGTCTGTTGTGACTGATATATAAAGGCTGACTGAAAAATACAGTTAATGTTTAAAGAAAATTTTTTATTACAGTAGAAGATACATTGCCATTTTCCCTCCTCAGCACCCACCCCATCATTTCAACGCACTTACCCAGCTGTCCTTGCCACTTTCTGAAGCAGTTCTTGAAGTCCTTTTTCCCAAGTGTCTTTATGAGATGTGACAAAAAAGTCAGTAGGTGCTGCTGCCGACCACTATCCAGTGGGTAAGCAGGCTTTAAAAACACTGTAGTGTCTCCTCATCCACCTTACTCATTGGACCTAGCATCATCACAGTCAAAATGACCATGAAAGGTGAATTTTTGCTTTTCTTTTAATTGGTTCAGGACATCAAGGCAGCCACAGTAGTACAGCTAAAGACATTCACAAAAAAGACTTCCAGAATTGCTTCAGGAAGTGGTAAGAACAATGGGAGTAATTGTGTTCTAAGCCAGGAGTGGAATTTTAAGGGGGGATTACTGGCAGTATCTCTTTAAAAAAAATTAAAAATACATTGTAGTTTTTTTTTTTCTTTTTGAGACAGGGTCTCTCTATGTAGTTCAGGCTGGCCTTGAGCTCACTTTGTAGCCCAGGCTGGTCTCAAACTTGCAACGATCCTCCTGCCTCAGCCTCCCGAGTGCTGGGATTACAGGTGTGAGCCACCACACCTGGCTTACATTGTAGTTTTCAACCAAAATTTGTAAGTATAAATACTTGGGGTTTGATAATTTTTTGTCTATATGCCAATTACATATCCTATCTTAGTATGTATGTGGGTTCCATGAACTTTGAAATATGTTTAATATTGTAATTTTTAAAATTTAATTTTTGTTATATAGATAATGGGAATTTTGTATGTAATGTACTGTATCTAAAATATTAGTTATTAGTAGATAAAAACAAATTTATATAGGCAAAAAATAAAGGGAACGTATTAGCTTATGAAACTGAAAACTAAATGTAGATTATATTTTAGGGGTAGTTTCAGTACTCTTGTTTTACTGTTTGCATTTTTTTTCTTTTCTTTTCTTTTTTTTTTTCGGTATCAGGGATCGAACTCACTACCACACACTTGCAAGGCAGGAGTTTATGCCACTGAGCTAAATCCCCAGCCCTGTTTTACTGTTTTCAACGATTTCTTTTAGTTCTTTCCTCTGTGTGTTAGCTTAGATCTTTGCAAAAACAGTTTATTATATTCTTTCTTATTCAGCATGAGAGAACATTTTTTTTCTCTATGGCTTCAAAAAAATGAAATTTTTTCTTTCAATTGGGCTGACAGGCAGTATTTCAGCTTCTGAAGATACTTTTATGACTAGAAGAATACTGTGTGCTGATTGGCTGAGACCTGGGATACATGTCCATCCTTAGAACAAATCAGAACCCATTGTTGGAGCTTGGAGAATATTGTATGACTATGGGAGAGCTAGATGTTAAAAAGATAAATCCAAAATTATCCCTGGCTTAACTGATAAACATTTATTTCTTAGTGACTAATATGGGCATTGCTAATTCCAATGATTAATTCATCTGCAAGAGGTTATTCAGGAGCCCAGAATTTTACTATTTTGGAAAAGTTCTTTCATCTTCAGTACAGGTCTCCAAAAGTTTTCGTACGGTGGAAGAAGACATACCTACTTCTTCACAGCTTGTGCACAGAAATGACAAACATCACATTACTTCTGTTCACATTTCATTGGTGAGAACTACTCACATGGCCTCTGTTAGGTCAAGAGAAGTGTGAAGTGTGAGAAGCTCTCTTAGTGAGGCATCTGTTTTCCTGAATACGCTCCACACTATGGTAGGGAGCTTAGGTCCTCGGCATCAGCTAGCCAACTCTGCCTCAGATGTTAATCCCACACACAGAGCACAAAGGGAGAGGAATGGAGTGAACTGAGGAGGCAACTAACCATGTCAACCACACCAGGAAACCTAGTCTTGATGTCAGGCAGGCATTGATTTGTGCTGGAGCAGATGTGTGAGCTCTCTGCTGCTATTAGACTCACCGATACAATGAAAAGTCCATGTAGTACTTGCAGATAGTTTTAGAAACTTACAAACTAGTTAAGCACATGATTACTTGTAAGGTATGGATCATGGTGGGAGTGGAGAAATGCTTTTCTCAGTGCCTTGAAGTCCCAAGTAAGGAACATGAAACTATTTTGGCTGAAATTCTCCAAAATATCAGGAAATAGCATGGGAGATTTTAGTTCTTTCTAGTCTGCTGTGTGGCTCACCAGATATAACGTGGAAGGTCAGCTGGGGATAAGAAGAAGAATCTTGGAAAGTCTAAAGGTTCCAGGAGGTGTGCTTTCCTAGTTGGCAGCTGTAACTGCTGAGGAGTGGCAGCATTGATTTCAGAAGTTCATATCATCCTTCAGTTCAGTGAAGCACACATCCTGACTGCTTAGGGTTTCTGGGCTTCTTCCTACAACCCATTTGTGAGCCTTTTCCATCGGTCTCCCATCTCTCGCTCTTTTTTCTTTTTGGTACCGGGGATTGAACTCAGGTCCTTGCGCTTGCCAAGCAGGCCCTCACGCCACTTCCCATCTCTTCTTTCTGTTTGAGGTGTTGTTTTGGAAATTAGGGAAGAGTTGGAATTGGAAGGAGACAAACAAATTTGTTGTGGCAAAAAAGCCCTTAATCTTAAATACAGACTTCGAAAACCTTGGTTTCAAGAAAGCATTTTTGCAAAGTCTTTGAGGATAAGATGATGAAAGTCAGACAGCTGATGAAACAGCCATATCTAAAAGTCGGAGAGACTCCAGCAGATGGCTGCAATCGTCTGCCCTCGTCCTATGTTATTTAACGTCGGTATCCGTGACGCAGATAGAGTGCTTTTCAAGTTTTTCAGATGACTTCACTGGGAGATATAGGCAGTACAAAAGATAATAAAGTATGTTACAAATTATTTTATTAAGCTGGAACTCTGCCCTGTGGCCTGTAAGTTGCACTACGTAGACATAAATGTAAAATTGTTCATTTAAGTTAAAAAAATTAATTGCAGAATTATGAGATGGCTTAACTGCAAATTCAAGTGAAGAGTAATTAGTTGAACAGAAGCTGTATATGAATAAGGGCTATTATGCAGCTTCTGAAGAGCTGGCATCATATTAGTGTGCAATAAAGAAATAAATCAGTCATGAAAATGATCCACCCCTTTATACTTTGGATTAGTCAGAGTACATTTAGAGTCTTTCACATATATTGGTTATTACTTTTGAAGAAGGACACTGACAACTACAGTATATAAAGAAGAGGGCAAAATAGATTATAAAGGGTTTGGAAGCCATGTCACACAAGAAACTATAGGTATTGTTTCATTACGGATGAACTAGGGATATAGAATTTTACGCATTCAATGAGTATTTGAACACTTATAGAATGTATAGCATTTGAGAATAATCTTGAAAGCTGGTTCCAGTTTTGATAGAAATATAGAGGGTGGGGGAATGCAGAGAAAACTATATGAACCGAGGTGGAGAATATGTGTTTTGTTCAGGGTAAGATAATCAATGTGCACTGCTGGGAATTGAACCCGGAGACTTGCACAGGCTTGGTGAATGCTCTACCAGTCAACTATATTCCTAGCCCATTGCCTTTGTTTTAAGGGTATGGTGCAAGGCAGGCAGTAGTGGAAGATAGGGCTGAAAAGGTAAGTTAAGGTGGGTAGTTCTTACGTCGAGCTAGGTTAGACGGGCCAGGGTGTGCGTATTTATCTTAGCAGACCATGGGAAGTAATGCATGGGTTTTAAGTTAAACAAAAATAATGGCAATGATGACAATAGCATTAATGGGTGCTGTTTTAAACTTTGTAAATATTAATCTATTTAATTTCAAAATAGCATATGAGTTAGATATTGCTGTTATTGTCATTTTGATGAGGAAACAGGATAGAGTACTCCTTCAAATTGCCATTCACAGCAGAACAGTAACCTGACCCCTGTCTGTGCTCTGCCGGGTCCCCGGACAATGCCTTAGTGTGCCTGGGGCTGAGTGCCCGCTCCAGCTTGTCTGCAGGCTCCTCGGCACCCACTGTAGCACAGAGAATTCTGTGGTCCCCGCATACCCACCCTGGTCTACCATTTCACTACCCAACTGAAAAACAAGGTGCTGGAGATAGAGGAAGCAGATGATTTTTAAAAAGTGATTAAGAAGCTGTGTTTGCTTTTTGGATTTTGAAACCTTTCAAGTTTCAGGTTTGAACAGTGGGTCTTGGGCGGTGTATCCTGACTCTTTGGTTCACTGCCAAGAGTTGGGTGTGTCCAGAGCAGAGGAGTGATTTAAGAGTAATTTAAGTTTAAGTACTCCCAAATGAACATTACTCCAGTAGCATAAGGTTAAATTCTGGGTTTGCAGGGCCCCAAATAGACATTTAAAAAAGAGACCTTTGGCCCTCTGTTCAAATCCCACTGAAGTCTGACTGCCTTGCAGTTCTGTGCTTCTTGGGTGGCACTGATGTCTGACAGAGAGAGAGAGAGAGAAAAGTTGACTGGGGCTGGGGCCCTTTTCTGTCCTCCACTGTTTGCTGCTAGGAGTCTTAGGGGCAGACCTTGGTTATCATCAGGTTAGATTAGCTTCCTAAACAAAAGGCTTCAATTTGTAGGATGGGGACTGAGGGTTAATAATGGCTTTGATAACTTATTTAAGATGCTCCTATATGAATACATAAAACTACTGAGCATGACCTCAAAACCTGACTAAACAAAGCATAAAATCTGCCCTATGAAAGCTGGCTAATAAACTTGTTTATCTTGTTGTAGCAAAGATGTGCACAAGCGCACACACATACATTTGTCTTTCTTTGTTTCTTTCTTTTTTCTTTTTCTGTGGCGCTGGAGATCAGAGTCTTGTGCATGCAGGGCAAGAACTCTTCCACTGAGCCACATCCCCAGCCTTGATCTGTATGTTCTGGAAGCTTGGGAGTGTAGCTTAATGACAGGCCTATTTGTTTCCGGAGGACCTAAAAGCTCAGTCAGTCGTGCAGTTTCCCTCACAGAGCATCTCCTGCTGCTCCTGCTGGTCCTGAGCAGTGGCTGGTGGTCCTGTGCAGGCATGCGAAATGACCCTATTCCAGAACATCTTTTCTAAACCCTCTTTGCTCAGGGTCACAACTGTCTACCTCCCTCTTTCCTTTCCTTTCTCTGTTTTACTTTGTTTCCTGACTGCATCCTTCCCTTATCTCTTTCGTTTTCCTGTGTCCTCCTTATCTGGACCCCAAAACTCAGCCTCTTTTTGAGCTGGCTGACTCGACTCATGGTCAGTGTAACCAAGAAACAATGAGGCCAGTCATTGAAAAAGGCAGATGAAGGCTTTTGACGCTGAACGGTGATATGTTTGGAGCACTGTCTGCTGAGTGGTTGATCTACCCGGGGAGTGTGTGTTTGAATTATGTGCTTCTGTGGGGAGCAGTCAGTGCCAAACCCTCGGCAGGAATATAATCCCTGCACGATGAAGCCTCTACCCTCCAAGCACCTTTTGTTCTTGGAATCCCACTCCTGTGAATTGACATTTTAGTAAGAGGAGTGAGTAGTTCAGCTGCCAGCATGTTTCTTCTTTTAATTCATTTAACATGCACACACATCTATCTTCTGCTAAGATGTACAAGTAGGAGATAAATGGGAACATAAGGATCATATTGTACTTGAGTTATATCATTGCCGACTTCCTGAGAAGCCTGTTCAAACGACCAGAGGATGTTAACTAAATTGACAGTGTGTTTCTCTGCAGTGGAAGTGAGCAAAACATCTGCTTTTATAATAGTCTGCTTGCCTGTACCGTTTTTGTTGTTTCAGAATGCTTTCAAGCAAATATACCGGTGAGTTTCAATGGCTTGGAACTTCCTGTTTTGTGATTTAGAAAGAAAATGCCTTTGGAGAATGGGCCACTTCACAGAATTCTGTGTTGCTTTCAATGTATTTTCAGCCCCTAGATTATCACAGGAAAAGATTGATTAAGAAGCTTCATGAGATAGAAAGCAGATGATAGGCCCAGTGCTTTCCTCCTTCAATGTGGAGCGTTTGTTGACACTATTGCATGATACAAGGAACCTAGTGTAGGGCAAGAAATAAAGAAGAAGTGTCCTACAGTGTTCACCAAGCCTTTCCAAGTTTTCTTCTTTTGATTTAAAAACTTTATACAGCCAGAGCCTCAGAAAATCAAATAAAAAAGTAAAGAGCTATAGATTGAACTACCTGAGATAGAATGCCATGAATGTCATGAAGAATTAGAGAATGTAATTTGTAATGGTGATACTGGCAGATATAACCATATCCTGCTTGCATGTGAGAGTGGTGATGCTAGCCACACCAGTGTTTGATTCAAAAGAATATGCTTGAGAATCTGAAATTTTTAATTTGTGACCTCTTGTCTGTAGTCTTAAAGAGAACTTCTTTGGACTTGGAGTTAGATTTTCTTTAAAATGGAATATGGAATATGTATCTCTCTATAGACGTACATATATATGTATGTATTTTAGGATGATACTCTCTCCTTGGGTGACTGTTTTTACCTCTTAGGAGTTTGAGTTATCCCATTTGTAAAATATTCTATAAATACAATATGTTCTTGGAAGGATTATCTGACTTATGGATGCCTGACGATGGCTGGTGAAGGAATAGAATCTTTTGCAGGAGTGGATAGTGACATTGAACTTTTTAGCCTATATTTGAATGAATCTCATGATCTCTAAGAGATTTCCATGTTGTTTCATTTTGAATATATTTGAATATACTTATTTATGCAAATTATCACCGGATTGGTTCTAGAGAAATGGAAGGAAAAATAAGTGAGAAAAGAAAATAGTCAGTGGTGTTTACCTGCTCTCAATTCAAGCTGGGTTTGTTTTGGGTAAACAGAGCCCCTAAATTCAGTGACTTTTGCAACTGTTGTTAAGTATATGATAGAGACAGGGCCAAAGTGCTGCAGTTTTCCCTAAAATGTGAAAAATGAAAGGAAAAATAACAGCAACAAAATCCAGACAAATTCAGCCTTGTATTTCTGTGTAATGAGCATAGGCTTACCTGGAGTGTGGTATGAACTAGAACGGAGAAGAGGATGATTTTAGTGGCTCATGGGCTGAGAATTTAGCCTTCAACTAAGAAGTGAAGCCATTTATTTTAAGCTCTCTTTTGGTCTTTCCAATAACTGAAAGAATAAATGTGACATATTAAGTGCCAATTTCTCTATTCAGCAAAAACAGAGATTAGCTGGGTACCCAAGTTTAGTTGGAATTTGAAAAGTTTTTGTTTTTCACTCTTTTTACTATTCTGTTATGAAAGATGATACTGTTTTTTTTAATTGTTCTTTTAAAATCAATTTGAGTGCTGAGGATTTAGCTCAGTGGCATAAGTCCTTGCCTGCTAAGTGCAAGGTCCTGAGTTCAATTCCCAGTACAAAAAAAAGATCAATTTGAGGGACAAAAAGTGAGTGAGTGAAGAGAATCACTAGGTACTTGTAGTCCAGGTGACACAAATGTTTGTGAAGAAGGTGCCAGGCTAAGTGAAGTTTGGAAAACATTGACTGCGTATGTATGAAAATCTTAAAAGATCTTTCAGGCTAATCTGAGATTCGAAGTCAAGTCATGATTTGAAGCCTGGGGATCCTTCTATGGAGTCCTGGGGCTTCAATGTTGTGGAGCTATGCACAGCCAAATGTGATTAGCTGACGGAGGAGGCTTCCTATGTGCAGTATCTGGACCTACCTGTCTCCGGGGGGGTTGGAGATTTCCCTCCTGCAGGCCAAGCAAAGGGTCATGAAGACGAAATCGGGGACAGAATGTATAGAACAGTACAGCTCTCTCTTCATACATTTTGAAGCTTAAGGGAATAATGCTCCAAATAACTCTCTCGTGGGGCATTTGATAGACTTAGGTAACTTTCTAAGATAGTCACATACTGGGTGCCAGAAAACCCCAAGCCTGCTTTGCACCCCTGCATAAACAGAATTTCCCTCCAGAGATCAGATTGTTCTGGGGTTTAGCTTTCCCTCATGCTCAGGGGCCCCCTAGTAGACAGTGATGACTTTGAAATGGTACAGGGGTTACGATGTAAAGCTGCTGTGTGTTCTCCCATTCAAGGAGAGATGGCATGGTTTTTTCCTTCATGTGTGGAGGATTTCACTAGCTGTTCTTGCTCCATCTGCCAGTCGTACTGGGACAGTTCAGGTGGCCAGTGGAGCAACAGACTGGGACTCCTTTAGCAAGGGTCTAGGAAGGGTCGATCTAGGTGGGTTGGTGGTAGAAGCTAGTAGTCTGTAGTTCTCAGAAGGCCCTGAGTGATGGATGGCCAGGCAGCGTGTGTAGCCCAGACCACCAGCTGTGGCTGAGGTGCTGAAGTGTGTCCCCCTGTACTCCACCCTGCTTAGTGAATGAAAGAGGGAGCAAAAGCCAGGACAGGGATCTTTGTGACAGTGGTGGAGG
The DNA here is from genome assembly GCA_004027455.1 of Hydrochoerus hydrochaeris. NCBI lineage: Eukaryota > Metazoa > Chordata > Mammalia > Rodentia > Hydrochaeridae > Hydrochoerus > Hydrochoerus hydrochaeris. Next base: position 558,096 of record PVLA01000307.1, on the reverse strand, counting down.
CAGAGTGACCACAGCCCTTGCCTTCAGCCGTTCTTTAGCAATATGCTTGGAATCCAGCAAGGGAGGGGAGCATGGCCTTCCTGCAAGGTGCCGCTGTGTTTACATGCTTGTAGATGTGCGGCTTCCTGCCTCACTGTTGAGAACACCCATTCAGCTAAGATATATCTGTTCCAACAGGCAAAGCGTCACCTGGGGAGCCCTAGCTGATAGTTTACTGTGTTAACTGAGTAAACATTTAGGATGTAACGGGTGGGAACTGGTCACTGCCAGGTGTCCATTTTCCACTTACGTATATGAAGGGCCTCAAATTTAATCCTAGGGGATGTTCTCCAGGTGAGGGGACATATCCTAATAATAAAACTATGTGGATGCTTGAGCAAAGCCCATCAAAAAACTTTAAAATCGTGGTCTATTACAAAACTGTCCCATCTGTATGATACTATGATTTTAGTAAAGATATAAATCTTATATTTATACAGTTTTTAAAAATTCAAAACATATGTAATTATTATTTGTAAATGTTGCAAGTATGCCTCCTTTTCCCAAGGAGAAGCAAGATAATACAGGAGAGGAGAAAATGGTATTATTCTTTAAATACCTAGAATTCTTTTGATTGTAAAACACCATGGAAATCGACTCTGATTCTGTATATAGCTTGAAGCTCTAGGAAGCCAAACTTTGCCTAGGATAGAATGGTTATCAATGTGGAACAGCCAAAAATAAATAAGGCCACACATTTCCTTACTCTGCTTTCTGTCTCTCAGGTCTCAACAGCCAAGACGACCTGGTTGGCTGTGGTACCTCGGTTCTAGTCTCCAGGCCTTGGGCTCCTATCTCTAGGTGAACTAGGACTCTTCCTCTTGGACCCCTGGTGGAAAAGTCTGAGTCATCCTGTAAGACTCAGAGCACTTCCTGCCTTTTGTTTAAACTTTCTCTGCCCCATGGAACGCGTTGCTCCCTCCCCTGAGATGCCCTGGTGGCTTGTGCATACCTTGAGGATGTGTATAGGTAGCTGTTTGTGTCTCGTCACTTTGTGAGCTTCCTGTACAGGGCTAGGCCTTATTTATCTTTCAGCCAAATGCCTTGCAAAGGAAAGGTGATTCATAAATATTAAACCTAACTGAGTCTTTTAATAAAACGATGAGTGTAACCCCTAGCACTATAAAAATTAAACAAAAACCCTTAGAAGCAACAATGTGCACTAAAAATTAATTTGAAAAATTTCCTTCCATACACTGTTAGCAAAGTACTTTGCTTTTATAGGTCTCTTCTGTGCTATAAAACTCTTGAGTGCTTTAAAAATATTTTTAAAAATAGGCATTTAGAACCTCTCTAATGAACTACTTCCAAATGTGGCTAAGATGTTTGAGGCTTTCCTTGCAGCAGGTGTAAACCAACAGAGCAGAATATCAAGAAGCTGGGAATTCGTGGCTTAGAGATGGAGAAATATCTGTAGTGAAGTTCCACAGGTGGCAGGAAATCCAGGCTAAAGGGTCATAGTTTTCCCTGTGGGTGCTCTTGGGTATGGAGAGCTGTTCCCTGAACTCTTACAAAAGAGTTGGTACCGGTGCCGGGGGATTTAGCTCAGAGGTATGAGAGCCTGCCTGGTGGGCGTGAGATCATGAGTTCAATCCTTGATACAAAAAACCAAAAACCAACAGAGTTGGTACCTCCCCAGCTCTCCCTAGACTTGGACTTTACGTCTGTGGAGGCAGCGCTGAGGCTTCCACCTCACCTGTGCCCTGACCATAGCCCTGCTCACGTCTGCGGTGTAAATCACAGCTTTCTTTGCTCCCGCCTAGAACTGTAAATTAGTGCTTGTCCTCTCTCCTGATTTTCTAATGGCCCTTATTTATAAGCGCTTTATGGTAAAGGGTGTTTGAGAAGGCCATTAGTCTATCTCACAATTAATGTTAAGGACGATGGGATCTAAAGTAGAAAGAGAGAAAAGAAACAAAGTAGGGGGGCTGCGGATCAAAAATAGTATCAATTATTTCAACAAATACTTCAAGAGTTGAACTGCCAGCGCTGCCACTGGGCTCTGTCATTAGCAGGGTTGCACTATTATAATCCAAATTATATTTAGATTTCAATGTTTATGTTTTGTGTGGTGAAGAACAGTGGTACATATTTAAAAAAGCAACATGTTCTTTTTTGGGTTAAACTACAACTTGTATGAAATTCAATGTAAAAATCTATGTATTTTCTTCTGCTCGACTCATGTCAGTGTGTATTTAATGCACTGTGGAAAAGCATTAATTAAACTGTTAGGTGACTTTGCCTGCGTATCAGTTTCAGGTATGGCCGTGTGAATAGCGAGAGGTATAATGCTGTGCTTGTGTCGTGGCAGCAGACGGCTTTTCACTCCTGCCTCATTTCTCCCAGCTCTGCCAAGGCCAACCACGTGAACTGATTTTCACATCTCCCTGCTAACCTCACAGGGTAGTGGCCACTTTTACTGGGCCTTGTACACCTGCTTTCACTAGGTACCTCTGTCACAAAACTGTCAGTGGATCCTTCCACCAGAATGCATTAGCACTGTTGAAAGGGCTGTACATCACTTATTTGGGGTTGCTGTCACTTGTTTTAAGCAGAACCTAAAAAGGTTAATTGATTAGTTTTCCTTTAAGGTGATACAAATACAGATTTACACTCGCAGTTTTAGTGACACATTGAACATACACATAATCCTCACATATTGTTGTTGGGGGCAAAGAGAGGCAGAGACAGACCAACAAGGACATGATATTTGTGGAGATAAATTAAGAACAAAGAAAGGAAAAAACTCATCTTAGTGGAAAGACTGGGAAGAAGAGAAACAGATAATGAAAAGTGAGGAAAAAAGTGAGGAAAGAACCCTTAGAATTCACAAGGGGTCATTAAAGAGCAGAGAACAGATAAAGGGAACCTTCCAGGACTCCGATATTTCTGAGATAGTTGGTAAAAGATGCACCTCTGAAGCCTGTTGCTAGAAACCAAGTACGTTTTAAGTGGAGAGGAAGAGATCACTGACTCTTTAAATCTTGAGATTGCTGGTATTAGGAGGGGGAAGAAAGCCGATGTGGAGGCGGGCACTGGGCAAACCTGCCTGCTCCCTGCAGAGTAGCTTATCTCAGTGAATTAATGAGATGAGTTGAGGCCCTTTGGGTTGAGTGAGAGAAAGAGGAATAGTGTTAGATATGATTTTTTTTTAAACTTTGCAATTTGCCCAACTCTTCATTAGTAACACATTAGTCCTGTGGTATACTCATCTGAATTCTTTCTGGTATTTTAATCCAATTTTAAGCCAAGAAAGCGATTTCAGGGAAATATTAGAGATTCTGTTCCATCAGAATCATCATTTACATAAAGTGAATATAAAATGAATAAAATGGGCTTTTAGAAAGAGAGTCAATTACCTGCTGTTATAGAAAATTATATACCAAATGATAGATTATGTAGTATTTTTTCAAATGTTGGTTTCTGGAAGGGAAAAATTTCTTTGGTAGGAAGTTTGAATTGGGTGACAGGGGAGGTTTGTATTTATCATGGGATGGGTGCTTCAGATTACCCCTTCTGATGTGGTAATAGTGTCTGATTGTTGGCCAATTGCTTTGAGAGTCTTACGTGGAAATGAAAATTCACATTACCAAGTGTTTTTACTGGCCCTAAAGACAAATCACCTGAGCGTATCCTTCCTTAACAATTAACTTCAATTTAGAAGACATTTAGAGTCTTTTGGAAGACATTTAATAGCAAGGGGAGTGATTTGTGGAAAGACTGTGAATTTCAGTCTTTCAGATGAAAGATGATAATGGGATTGAAGTCTTTTTCTCTGATTTATTATTTGTGTTCCCATTTCCCACATAGTGAAACTCCATATTTTTCACAGAACTGAGCTTGTTTCAGCCTGAGAACTGATACAATTATTAGAAAGTTGAGTTGCTTTATGGGTCATCCAACAGTTAAGACTGTTAAGTACATTAATACTTGCTAGTATTAAGCACAGTACCAAAACCTGGTAAAAAGAAAAACTGCTGTGAAAATAGCTTTACCAGCAAAGAGAGAAGAGGGAATTAAATAGGAGAGATATTTCTTCATCTCAGATTGATATGTTTCATATAATTAAAAATAGAGAATCCAGGAATTAAAAAATAAATCTAAGCAAAAGGTCTTTTTCTAGTAACTCTCGCCATTAGTTTTTTTTTTTTTTTATGCCAAATGTTTATGCTACCTTTTGGCAACTATGGGTGGCTTTTGTTCGTCACAGCCCTGAAGGAACCACAGTCCTGCCTGCTAAAGCCACAGTTACTTTCAAGGACGAGCCTCCTCTCTCAGCTCTGAAACTCAGAAGGGCCAGGAGGTTGGGGATGGTCAGAGATTTCAATCTTGATGAGAAATTCCTTGTCAGTGACAAGTTGCCATAAAGCAGGGCAGTTTTCCCAGAGGGGCTGGTAAAAATACACACACATTAGTAAAGTAAAGCAAGGAGAAGACCCTGCCGGGCCGGGCTGTCCAGTCAGAAGTCGAAATGTTTGTGCACACCAGACACTGTGTCTGGCTACCTCGAAGGAGGGTCCATGTTTGGTCTGGGAAAACAGTTCCATGTTTACCACCAGTGAAGCCCCATGAGTGAGTAACAATGACCAGGCCTCACTGCCAGGAAGAGCCTCCTTCTAAATGGCTGTCTCATTAGGCTGAGCAGGAGCTTTTTAAAGAGAGAGCAGCCTGAGCAGCTGTCCCCATCAGAGAGGGGCACGCAGTCTGTGAACCCAGAGGCTTTCGGCGGACTGCCCTTCAGGAAAGGGGGGCAACCCCCTTGGGCTTGTTGCTGTGGCCTGCTCAGTTGTGTCTCCACTTCCCTTCGTGGGACATCTTCAGGAGACTGCCAGTCTGGAGGGCTTGCCCTATTCCAGGGTTCTGCCTAGTAAATATATTCTCACCTCCCAACCAAGGATTTTCGACATAAATGTCTAAGAGGGCAGTGTATCATGCTGGTGGCAAGGCACCAACCAGTCCTATGGATAACAGTGCCGGTCAGCATGTGTGTATTTATTTCAGCTTTCTGGAAAAGGAGGGACATTTTATTTAAGCCAGGAAGAACCTGGCAGCTTCCCAGTTGTGAAACTCTATTGGCAAAGGTGTTAAATGAAGGGCAGGTTACCGTGGTATGTGAGGCCCTGCGCTTTCATTTCTGTGACCTGGGCATGTGTCAGGCCCAGACTGAACTGACCAGAATGACTTTGATTTGATGACCGTTAAAGGTCAGACTCATAATGGGATCAGATATGTCAGTGGAGGGTGAAGTACATAGCATACTAGATTGATGGTAATTAAGTAGTCGTGTTTAATAAGAGTTAAAGGCGTTGGAATGAGCAGCTTGGGAAAGGAAGGAGAAAATATGAGGAAAGGAGGTGAGAAAATCTTAAGAAATTTTTTTTTGTTATAGTAACGACTAGCACAAATGTGTGTGTGTGTGTGTATTTGTATTTTGGAGACCCAGAATTTTTTCATTCTAAAAATGTATGGGCTGTTTTGGTAGTTGTTATTTATAGATAATTTTTTAAGGGCAAAGAAAAGTAAGTAAAGTAGAATTAATGATCTCAAATGATCCTAATTTAATATATATGTGTTTGGAAAACTGAAACCACAAACCTTCCAATAAAAACAGTCCAATATATATTTCTAATATTAATCTATATTTTCTATGGGGTGAAATTTTTTTTGTGTGTGTCTTTTTGAGACAGGGTCTCTCTATGCGGTTCAGGCTGGCCTTGAGCACACTTTGTAGCTCAGGCTGGTCTTGAACTTGCAACGATCCTCCTGCCTCAGCCTCCCGAGTGCTGGGATTATAGGCATGCACCACCATGCCCGGCTTCAAAATCTGGGTTGCTAGTTGTTAGCTAAATCATCAAACTCCTAGAATTAACTGCTTGTTCAAAAAAAATTTTTCAGTTTTAGCAAATTATTCTTCAATAATACCTGGTCATCTTACTATGAAATGTTATTTCATTAGTGATCACACTGAACTAGCATTTGAAAACATGGGCAGTTTTGCCTGCTGTAACTATTGTACCTTTTGTACATTATTTTTTGTCAGGTTGAATAAAACATCGGTGGTTGTTGGGATTTATACGGATTATTCAGATTTAGCAGGTGCTGAATGAGCAAGTATTGAGTACGCAGAGTTAACCAGGAGGGCTTTCGTGGCCTCACTTAGTGGTAAGGGGTCCAGGTTAGCGTCTTCACTGCTGCTCTGCATGGTGACCTGACAAATCTCAGTGATCCATGCTTTATGTCACTTCTTTCTAGTTGTATGTGCCACAAGTATATGTGGAGGAAATGTTGAGGCTTTCGGTAGCTTGACTTCTCCTTTTTTCATTTACAGTGTGGGGATCCCACCCAGGGCCCGGCACATGCTCGGCAGGAGCTCTGCCGCCCAGCTATGCTCCCCGCTCTTGACTTACTCTTTTCATTTCATCTTTAATCAGCAAGACATCGTCAATAAGCAAACTCCATCTGGGAGCAGACTGAATTGGGGAAAGACTGTGATGGAGAAAGTTTTTTATGAATTACTTGCTGTTCTTCCTTCTAGACACTGACATGGAGCTCTTAAGCGCTGTGTGATAGTGTCTGAGAGTCCGCAAGAGCAAGCTTTTATGAGAATTCGATCTTATCTTTGAAACCCTGGTGCCAGGGTAGTGCCAGGCACACAATAGAAGCACCATAAAAGAGAAGCAAGAATGATTTAATCAGGTTAACTCATTCCCGCCAATATTTGCTAACTTTTTTATTCCAACAAAAATATCTCAACAATAGTGATATAAATCACTGCACATAGGTGGAAGCTGGTATGTTTTGTGAGATTTATTAGGGGTCACTGTGTATTGGGGTTTTTGAAATGTATTGGTCTTCATAATAGTATCAGGCACAGGGCTGTCCCCTCGCACTGTCTGAAAGTATCCTCTCTCTCTCTCTCTCTCTCTGGCCCAAAGTAAGTGGGATATTAGATATGCAGGGTTATGGCTGGAAGTTATGCTAGTCCAACCCCTTCCTTGTAAAAATGCACCAACATCTGTTAGGATCTGTCTGACAGCACAGGATATTTAGTACAGAGACAGAGGATTTGGAGTGTTTGAAACACAGATTGTCATCATTTGAACCTGATGGCAAGTTCCCATCTCTCAGCATTTTAAGCCTTCTTTTTTCTGCTGGGTTTTACCTGACCTCCTAGGTCAGTGACAGTAAGCAGCAGTGGAAGCTGACAGGGACAGGGAAGAAGCGGCATTGCAGATGTTCTAGGCACCTACTGGTGAGCATTTTCAGGTGGTTACAATCACCATCTCCTACCTGCTTGTGCTAATGTTTCAGAAACATTGATAAGCAATCAAATGAATGCTGTTCTACAACTGTTTCTGCTATTATGATCACTGGTTACATTATTTAAGCACTTTGTATATGGTAAGCATTGCTCTATTAAATGCACATAGTAGTGTATTTAATTCTCACAGCAACTCAACAAAGTGGGTGCTATTAATATACCAAATCTACAGTTTAGAATATTAAGGCACTGAGAAGGAAGTAAACTCTTAATTAAAGAGATTAAGAAATGTCAAGTGGAACAGTTTCAAATAAACAGAAAATTTCTCCGTACTATCTGATATGCTATGATTTAATCAGTGTTAATTCCTTTATAGCTACAGTAGTTATCCTAGGCTTTCTAAGTTGAAGGGAAATTTAGGGAGAAGCTGGCACCATAACACCAGTTTATTGATTAGGAATTCAGGGTTCAGAGAGGTGAAGTGACTTTTCTAAGATCACACAGCTCTCTGAATGCCGACTTCAAGCCCTGCATCCCTTCTATTGCTACACTTTTCATGTTACTTTTTCATTTTTTAAATGGCATATGACCATAGTGTTTAGTTTTCTCTTCCCTTCTATGTTACAAAAGAAAGAAAAGACACTATAAAATAATCAGATCCCATTCCTTATTGAATGCTCATCACTAGCACTAGCTGCATCACAATCTATGATGTCAGAGACCCAGACCTCTGCTTGCTCCCATGAACCTGGTGCCTGGCAACACCTTGATAAAAGTGTTAGTAGGTATTGTCCACATTTCATATTCTGCCCTCCCTGGGGTATTTTGGCTGTGGTTACCTCTGGAGCCCATAGAGACAACCTTGGCAGAAACATTTAAGATGCTTTTTAATCACAACCAAGCACCTTATTCTACCAAAATAGCTCCTTTTAAAAGTGTTTCAATTTGTCCAACAGACAAACATCAAACAGTGATAGAAAAGCTAGAAGCAGACATCATAATTAGATGACTAAAATGAAAGAGCTGAGTGATTTAGCAATGAGTGAGCACTTGGCAAAGAATTTGTCAGCAGGCTTCTTCCCAGTTCTTTCAACAGTAGGAAGGAATCTTCTGAGAACTGTTTGAAATGGTGGAACAGCAGTTAAAGGCTCTTGTCATTTTAGGAGAGGAAGCAGAAATGAATGTATTTGCCTAATATGGCACTGCGTGTGTTGGGAGCCAGAAGGTTGCAATGGAAATAAACCTGTTGAAAACCAAGTAAGATGAACACCAAGGAGTACAAAAGAAGGAAGGAAGATGACCATCACTCTGGCCTCTGAGCCTTGTGTTAAAATGAGAATTCTGTCCCCTTCTAAGAATAAGCCTTCCAGTATTCACTTCAGGAAGTCCCATTGCTTCGGCTTGGATGGCTCATACGAAAAACAAAGCAATTGTTTGTTGACACGTATTCTAGCAGGTGCAGTTCCATTTTAAACAAGAAGCTGCTATTGTTTTCAGGAATCGCGGGTGATGACTGGCCTAGGGCTGGTTCAGCTGTGGGACACCCAAGCCCTGTTTTTCACTTTGGCCTTTGAGCCCAACACTTTTCATCCTCTGTCCCTTTATGGCTGGCGCCCCCTACAGGTTCACACTTCAAAGCTTCCTTGCTTTGAAAAGGAAGCCACTTTGTTTTCTTAAGTAATTTTTAAGACCCTCTGATTTTCATTTTCTGAGGAAAATTTCTCCAGCAGAAGGAGAGAGTGGGGCTGTCCGGATATTTGTTTGGTCGCCACTTGATGCCTCTGGTCTATCCTCCTGAGTTCAGGGGAAGGAGGGTCAGCAAGGGTCAGGGCTCTGCTGGTTAAATAACAAGCCAGAAGTGTCTTTGGAATTAAAGGTGGCTGGCGATTCGCTTTTGCTAAAGATCCTGACTGCCCAGACTTCTCCCAGGTGAAGGGTGGTGGAGAAGCATGAGAGAAAACCTGGAGGCGCTTGCATGCTTTATGAGGTCAGGGTGGGAAGGACCAGGGGAAGGCGTCCAGTGCCCCGCTGCCTTTTGTGTGGCCCTGACACCCTGCAGCCGGCCTTATTTGTGAAATGTGAGCTGCGTGGAGCGCCGCGCGTGATTTATGGGCAGCGGCACGGAGCGGTAATCCCTCCCCCGGCGCGCTCCTCGGCCTTCTCTGCACGGCAGCACTAAATATCCGGCTCGGCTGGGGTGAGCTGCGGCTGGGGCGCTCCCGAGCCAGGGCTGTGTTCGCCTCTCGATTTACTTTTTCCAAACCACGATAAATCCAGGCACAAACGGCAGCAAAATTAACTGTGAAAATGCCACCATCGTTTGCAAGGGAGCAGCTCTGGTTGGCTCAGATCTGATTTGGCTTTTATAGCTGATTCTCTCAACTAGAGGAAGAGCGGACCTCTGTTTTCATTTTCGGTTTTTGAGGTTTAGGTGAAGAGATTACCAGCTTTAACAAAATACTGCTGCAAAGTGGAAAAAACAACTCTCTTTGGTCTGAAGGACAGTGGTTTTTACAGTGTGATCCTTGGCCACTGTATGGTTTATATCAATTCCATCCCCTGTGAGAAGAGCCCATTTACTTTCCTTTGCGAATATCACACTGCACAAATATTTAATTGATTTATGCTACGTGCCTCACATGCAGCAGGGAAACAAGATGAAAGTTACTGTGACTAAAGCAGAATTATTCTGATGTCTTGAGGTCAGTTACATTTCACTGGGGTAAGCAATGCTGAAGTTTATTTATTAGTTGTTGTTTAACTGCCCAGCATGATCAGCTGTGTTTTATTCTATTTTGATAAAGTGAATAGCAATACTGATTGATTAAAGTTGACAAATTATAGAAAATCTAGTGAGCAGTCATGAAGGATAATCCGGCCCCCTTGCTCTTGGGATCCATGCTAATCCCCTCACTCCTGCGCCAGGGCTTGGGCTTCTTCATCCAGGCCCATGCTCCGGTGTCTTCCGTGGCTCCCCTTTCCAGTTAGATGATGCTAAACATTCACAGGACTCTGGTGCTCAAGACGATGCTGAGGCAGTCTCTACGACAGTAAACAGAAGACGTCCTGCCGTGTGCATGTGTGTGTGTGTGGACACATATGTTGTGTATGAGCCTTATCACCTCTGGGCCTTCCTTTTAGCCAAGTCACTATTTCTATGTAGAAATTTCATTTCTAAATGGGATTAATAAAATACCATGGGCATGTTCTTTTCTTTTCTTTTCTTTTCTTTTCTTTTCTTTTCTTTTCTTTTCTTTCTCCCCTCCCCTCCCTTCCCCTCCCCTTCCCCTTCCCCTTCCCTGTGCTGGAGATGGACCTTCAGCCTGGCATAGGCAAGTGCTCTGTCACTGTGCTACATCCCCAGCCCTGAAGTTATGGTCCCATTTTGATGGCACTGAATAGCAAGACAAAGGGAGCTGTAGGATGTGAAGAGGAAAAGCCCAAGGCCTTTTTGGGAGCCATGTAGGAGGAGAGAGCTTGGAAAGAACTCAATACAATGGAGCTAAGAGTCCAGGAACCAGCCACAAAGAATAAGAATTCATTTGCTTTAGGCAGTTGTTCCAAGGTGGTTTGGTCAGGGCTCCCCAGGTCAGGAATGGTCTGGATTCCTCAGGGGTTTTAAATGGTCAGCATAGACTTTGCTCATTGTACAAATGGTTCATAGCTATCATAAGACTACCAACATAGAAATATGTAAAGAATAAAAATTGTCCATGGTCCTACTCTCTCAGTGTGTGTCTTTTTTGGGGTATGGGGCAGTTCTGTGGATCAAACTGAGGGCCTCCTGCTTACTAAACAGGTGCTCTACCACTGAGCTACCCTGTCAGCCCCCTTTTTTGTCTGGACTTTTAGAGAGGGGATGCTGTTCATCTACTAAGTCTTCCCCTCATTTTCAAAAATTGTATTGGGTTTGACTAATTAGTATTGGGGGAAGGGAAAAATAAAAATAAAAAGACGTAATCCTAGTTTCTGTTGCATCAAGGCCTTTAAACCTTCTGAGGAGCTAGCGAATAGAATTGATTTTTAACTTCCAGATGTTCTACATTCATTTGTAATTATTAAGTTTGGCTGCTTCATGTCGCAAACAGGGTTGGTATCCCAAGGGGACACAGGACTCTGTATCTGAGGTTCAGCAAACTCATTTCGTCTGTACTAGGAAGTAGATACACCAAAGATATACAAATCTCCCTTCTTTTGACAGTCTTACCTGGAAAGATTAGTTGGCCCAACTCTAAATGATGAGGTTTGTTTATAGTTTTCTAGAAGGAGGTGGGGAATAGAGGTCATATGTATGTGCATTTATTTGTGCTTATTTTTTGTGTGTCTAAGCAGAAATCTTTGGTGTTGCTTTTCAACTGTAAGAAATTACTTTCTTTAAGTCCTCATTTCTCCTTCTCCAAACTTCCTAATAATTCAGTTGACCAAACCAGGTCAAAATGAAGCTTTCTTTGATGCTCTGAGGTTCCTTTGCTTACTTGTAAGGTTTACAGTTTTTATAGTTGTCCTCAGAGAAACAGCTTCCTGAGGTACCATACTCTTGAGCAGAGTTGGCCCTGGGGAAGGACCAGCCAGTATACCATGGTGCTGAACTCTCAACTGACAGCCACCCTCCCCTCTGCTTCCCTCTCTTAGCTTCAAGGACTGGAAGACCGGGCCATTTGCAAAAATTTGGAAAGGAGCCACTAACAGAAATTATTGAACAATTGCTCTGTGAAACTTAAGATAACAATTTGTTCCACCACAGTGACAGAAGGAAGTTATCTGTTTAGTTCTTGATTAACATTTATGTGAGAAAAATAAAATTAAAGTTGATAGTATCTAGACCAAGAAATGTTTGTGTTTACTCTAAAGAATGAGTATTAACTCAGCACTTTTGTACAGTGAGTATAATCAACTTTGGAAGTTGAATTGCAGTTGAAAAACCAAACCAAATCCCAACAACTCTAAGATGACAGTTTCCAGAATGACCCCTGCTACCCAATGAAGTTCCCTGAAACCAGTGGGATTTCCAGAAGATTATAAATAATAATCAGAGTAGTTCATTTCTATGAATACTTGGCAGGTATATGAGTGTGAATTTATAGTTGTTGTCATAGTTTTGTGTACAGAAAAAGCTAAGCAAGTTTTACTGAGTTCACTATGAATTTCCCAATCAGATTAATATAGCAAACATCTTACCATTAATTACAGGTAATGTCAATAGCACTTGTGGTAAAAATTTTGATAGAAATAACTTTTAATTCATTTCTCAAAATAAAAATCAAATTTATGTGTGCATTCACCTAGTTCCTATTTGTTGAGGGTCCTTTATGCAGTGGTTACTGTTTTAAGCCCTATGAGAGATGGATAGAAAGGCAGGCTTCTTGTGTTCATGACTTCATAGGAAGAGACAAAAACACAGTGAATACGAGATATGTAGGGAAAGGGAGCTGATTTTCAGTCGTTCACACCATATCTCTAGTCTAGTTTCTGTTTTAGTATAGGGTCATATATTTGTTTGAGATTTGTGTATAATAAATATGTAAATAGGGGCAGGGGATTTAGCTCAGTGGCATAAGTGCTTGTGCATGAGATCTTGAGTTCAATCCTTGGTACCAAAAAAACAAAAACAAAAACAAAACCCCCTAAAACTTAAATATTGGTTTACATTTGTATCACACTTACTCTGGACCAGAAACTTTCTAATAGTTTCAGAGATGTGAGTTCATCCAGTGTATGGTTATTAACCACTTATTTTATAGATAAGACAACTGAGGCACAGAAGGGTTCAATCACTCACTCTGCTTAATGAAAAAGGACTTGAAGTTAGCAGTTCTGGCTTTCCTATGCATTGTGCACACAGCAGTATAAGCCAAAAACAAGTGTGCAAAGCTCACTACTTATTAGTTGGCAGATTTGTTGCCATGGCTTGGGCTTGGATACAGAATACAAGCAGCACCCTATTTATCAAGCAGTGAGATCCTCTTGAACAGTGGAAATTACACTCCTGAGAAATCTGAAAAGGAATATAGGTAAGAGCTATTCAAAGGAAGCCAACAGTTGTAATGTGAAGACTATTCTATAAATGAGTACTGAGCCTTTCGTTTAGCTATTTTGAAGTTCAGAATTTCATTTTTTAAAAAGTTGGGTTTTTTTTTATCATTTTTATTGTTTTGAAATTAATCCAGTGGTATTTATATACCAGGGTAGTTCTTGGCTTTAATTTTGGAGGAAGATCTACTACTAGCGGAAAAGCAAAACATAAAGCTCTGTTTAAGTAGGGGAGGAATTTTGGACAGGCATCTTCAACATTCTAGGATTTTGGTTAAGGGTGTGGGAAAGAGATATTTTTATCCTGGAGTTATTCTGAGTCTTATGTGCATCAGAAATTCCCATGTTTGCATGTATATGTGTATGTGTGTCTGTACGATGGGGAGAGAGACAGAGAAGAAAGGGATAAAGAAGAAGAAGGAGAAAGAGGGAAGGAGGAGGGAGGAGGAGGAAGAAGATGAGAAGGAAGAGAAGAGGAAGAGTAAAGGAGTGAAAAATCTTATGGAGGAATGAAATGAATTAATGGATATAAGAGGTCATAATTTTTATTAGTGAAAAAAGTCACAAGAAGATATCTTAACATGGGCTGAGCTTTGTTCTAGTTCCTTGAAGATACTCTTGTTTTTTGTTTTTTTTTTTTGCACTGGAGATCGAACTTGTAACCTTGCACTTGCCAGGCAGGCACTGTGCTGCTGAGCTATATCCCTGACTTGAGACTACTGTTTTTATTCAGTTTTATCCTTAGTGCCTAGGAGACTACCAGGCACAGAACAGATTCCCAGTAAGAGGCATGGAATAAATAGATCTATACACCCTGGCTTCTGCAGAAAGATCTCCAGACCTTCTGAGAAAAGACCTCCTCACCTCTGAAGGCATTCGCTGGCCCGATGCCACATTCTCCTTGAAGTCAAGCTGCTCCACTGAACTCGCTGGCTTTGAAGCAGAATGAGGCCTGCTCAGGAACCCAGTGGGAAGCCTCATGTCCCTGACCTGGGCCCCTGTGGGTAGTGTCAGGAGATTAGAGTGTCCAGAGATACAGGCCCAGATTACTTGGGGTCACAGGTCCACATTCCTGTATGCAGCAGGAGCATTAATTAGTGACAATTACCTGTTGGAAAAAAGAAGTCGAATCCTGAGTACTTCTTCCAAAAAGTTAAAGACAGAAGGAAGCTTCTAACAATGGGTCAGGGGAGATGCATTTCCGCCCTGATGTTAAAAACAAGGTACTGTCTAACTGATGAGTAGTGGGGGCCTTACAGAGACGCTTTGATGAGCCATCTCCTGCTTCCTGATATTGTGACCCTTGACAAACACTGACAAATAAAACCAGCATGCCTTCAATATAAATGAGGGCACACTATCTGAGGAGATGCTTCGCTCTCAGGATGTGGTTGAGATCCTGTTATGAATAAGGTTTACATCCTTGCCACTGAAATAATATTTTTGTACTGTGGAAATCAATGGTAAGGAAAAAAAATGGACAGGTCACCTAATCTGTAAACAATTTAACTTTGATGTAATATCTTGTTTGCTGGATTGGACCTAAGGAAAGTCAAAGAACATGTTGCTCGATGATTTCTCTTTTCTTCCCTTTTAGCTCCTCCACCTCATGTGTAGCATTTGGATGATGAGTCTAACTTGAAGCATAGTTGTGTTAGAATTTCAGTTTTATGGTCTACCTCTTTTTCTCTTGGGGTAATCCTTAAGCAGGTAAGACTTTGCTAGCTGCAATTCAAAATAGAACCAAAAGCTGGTCTGAGGGAAGGTGAGGGCATGTATTTTGTCAAGTTGAGAACTTGTAGGGAATTGGTGGGTTCTGTGTTTCAAACGGAACTCAAATCTTTTGAGGCTCAGGTTCCATTTGCTCTTGGCAAAACACAATTTCCTGGTTCAAAAGAAAATAAGCACATAAAAAAGGGCTCCCAGGCTTCTGGGACATCAAAGCTTATGAGATACCCTTATAAAATAGCATTTTGATGATTTGTAGATTATAGGAACTGGGAACATACAGATTAAAACTGCCCTTGAACTATCCTTAAGTTTAAAAAGACAACAAAAAATGAAGGGTGAAGATGTTGGCAAATGCACTACCTTTGGATGTCTTTGCCAAGGGTGACATGTTTCAGTGGGTCTTCGTCTTCCCCCAACTGATATTTTTTGCAGGAGTAAAATCTCAGCTATGTCAAATTCTCTTTCAGCTCCTGCTTGGTATCCACCAGATTTTACACTTATAGGGTCGCCATGATCCTTTTGAATCAACAACTTCTTTGAAAAGTATATTTATATTTTTGTTTGGTTCTTAAACCACATTAGGATTAGTTTATCCTTCCATATAAATTATTGGCAAACCTATGTGTTAAAAATATATTATTCAAAAATTATTTTAGATTCTTGGTTGTTAACTGGAGGTGGTTTTGATGTCCAGGGAACATTTGACAATATCTAGAGGTGTTTTTGGTTGTGACAGCTCACAGTGGGAGCTGGGGGAGGTTTGCTACTGGCATCTGGTGGGAAGAGGCTGGGGAGGCTTCTCAGCAGTGCAGTGCACGGGACAGACCCTGCAATGTGGAAGTGTCTGGCTCAGGATGTCATGAATGCTAAAGCTTGGAAATCCTGTTTCAGACTCTGAGAGAATCATAGCCTTTATCATCTCATCTCCACCTACTAACCTTTCTCCCAGCCAAGATTCGTGTTCAATCCTGATTTGAGTATAAATGATCAGATTAGGGGAAGAGAAGAGAATACGAAGGACAACAGGAAAGAAGCTTAGTAGATTTGCAAGGCTAATGTGATCCTTTAGGTCCTGTGGTCAACCATACCTGTCCCAATATAACTAGGGAAAATAAAGTGTGTTTTAAAAGGTAAATTTTGGTTCTGAGGCTGAGGGGTTGTTAGCTGTTGTAAGAAAGCTGTTTAAGTCAGTAGGAAGGCTCCATAATGTCAGCTGAGGCAGAAGCGTAAAGTGTTCTCCCAGACTGTAGTTCAGTGTACGTAATGCTCAGGTTTATGGAAGAGATGGGGCCTTGGCCAGAGACTGTGTTTATTCACTGTTGAGGAATTTGCAAATGTTTGTAACAGTCACATCGAGGGTGTCCTAAGACAGAATGGTACCCTTTGCTCAGGGATTGCCAGGTTTACAAACTACCTGAATCACCTGTGCAAACCATAGCAGCAGTGTGTTCAACAGGAACATGTTTCTGGGCTTTGCTTCAGCTCTCTGGCTTAGAATCTCCAGGGATGGAGGGTTATTAACAAATGCTGTGGGTGATTCTTCTCACCTGGCCAGTTTGGGACCCCCTACCCTAGGACCAGCCAAACTCAAAGCACACGGAGGGAACTTGTGTTCCTTGGCCTACAGCTACCCTAAACAGGCTCGGTTACTCATTCATTTCACAAACAAAATCGTTCTATATTAGTGATTTAAATAAAAATTGGCATCCATTTAAAGGCTAGGGATTGGGCAGGTAAGACCAACAAGTTCTTGGGCCCCTCAGAGCTTGTATCTAGGTTCAGCAGTGAGAACTGAAATGGCTGGACCATGTTGCTGGAGGAGTCCCTTTCTAATGCAAACCAGAAAGGCAGTGCGAAGCTTTGCACTGTAACAGATGTAGGGAGATAGGCCCTCTTCTGCACATGTAGGTAGCAAGTGTATTTCTATTATGAAGGAATGTCAGTTATACTATTTGTTTGAGCATGTGAAAAATTGCTTGATGTCTCATGTTTAGTATCCCCATGTTTTAAATAGGAAAATAAACTATATAAATATTATGAAATGTGTGCATATATATATATATATATATATATATATATATATCTTCTTTAATGACCTACCTATTTAACAACTGTTCAAGCTTCCAACCTGCTGCTTGGACTTCTGACTTGTCCTTTCCTTTCCTTTCCTTTCCTTTCCTTTCCTTTCCTTTCCTTTCCTTTCCTTTCCTTTCCTTTCCTTTCCTTTCCTTTCCTTTCCTTTCCTTTCCTTCCTTCTTTCTTTCTTTCTTTCTTTCTTTCTTTCTTTCTTTCTTCCTTCCTTCCTTCCTTCCTTCCTTCCTTCCTTCCTTCCTTTCTTTCTTTTTTTGGTGCAGCTCTGTATATTTTCTTTATAGAGCCTCTGCTTTTTTCTTTTTTTGGTATAGTACACTTTGTTTATACGGAACTGTAATTTTGACCGATTGTACTGTATAGTGCAGTACTGTAGTTTAATGTTCGGTTGTATATTATAGTACTGCATGTAAGAGTTATACAAATACAAGCAAAGGTATCAAGTTGGAGTTTCCTTTGACCATTTCTTTGTTCTGAATATTGTAATGTATGTACTATATACAAGTCCTCATTTAGCAATCAATTACCTAGTCACAGGAGTAGTTGTTAATAAGGAGTACCTATATACTATATAAAGTATGTACATATATATAGTTGATCACAAGGTTATAAAAATTAGCCAACATAAGCACAGTGCTTAGACCAGTGTATAACACAAACAAATATTATTTGCTACTTTCTTCCCTAACCTCTTCTTTGCAATTGTTCTTATTCTTCCCTTTTCCACCTCAGATAATCCCATGATTCCCAATGCCACTGGGGGACCATCTTAATAGACTGTAATCCTTTATTTACTGAGCATCATTTCACATACAGTTACTGAGAACCTGTGAAATTCAAGACTTGGAACTACCATATGGGAAATATAAAAATAAGCATTGAATTACTCCAGTGCGCAAATACTTGGAGATTAGGTAGAAAGAGATAAGAGGATAGATCAGATGTACCGAGGGTTCAAACAGAGAGTGATTTCTTCTAGCTGAAGGGCTTTTGGGTGAGAGGAAGCCATCTTTGGGGAAACACAGTAACCGATACATTCTAGGCAAACATGGTAAAGACTGAATAAATTGAATTGGTTTTGGATTGAGTTGAATTTGGACTATACTGTCTGTCTTCCTTCCAACTAGCACTATACAATATAGTAGAAATGCTGAATTTCAGAAACCACTGGGTGGAATAGGTCCTCATGAGCTAGTCTGGAAATTTAAAAAGTTACTGAGAATGAAACCTCTATGGGAGCACATGCCCCGAGTTCCAAATAATCAACACACAAGTGATCTTTTGACTTGCGTCTTGTTTATAAGCTGGGAATAGTCTGAATTCATTGTTGGTTCAAAAAGAAATGAGTAGTGTTTTAAACCTCTTATTTACAAAGACTACCATTTATTACCTTCTTATAAACATATCTCAAACATACTAAGACATTTTACAGAAGTTTAAACAATGTTGTACAGCTCTTGTTTTATTTCTCTCCCACCAATTTGCTCTTAGCTTATCTGGACTTTGGTATGTAATTTGGAAATTGGACTATGTTTTCCTTGCTTAAATTGAAAAAAGAAATGATTAACTGAAATAACACTGCACATTACTCAGATTTAATTATGTTTGTAATACATCACCCAGTGATATGGGGCAACTTCTTGCCATTCACTTTCCATCATGCGTTTCTCATAACATATGGTCCTCGTGAAATAGTTTTGATTCAGAGTCCCCAGTAGCATATGGTTAAAAAAAAAAAAAAGCCCCTCAAGTCAAATGCAAAGCAAAGGCCAGCCTCTGTGCCCCAGAGGGGCCTCCATCGACCGCAAGCCAGCAAGCCTGGAATCTGAACTGGTGTCAGGGTCTCACTCATCATGAAGATTTTACATTTGGTTTGGGACTTTGGAGCATGAGGTTCTGGATGTAAAAGTCAGAAGAGATATGGCTTTTGTAATGTCTGCGGAGATTCCTGTGTCGATAAGGTCAGCAGAAAGTTAATAGATTTTTATCTTCTCATCACATGAACTTAATATAGTGCAACTGTTTGGAGGGGGTGGGGTGCTGGGATGGGATGAGAATCCCATCATGCTTCTCAGATTTTTCGCAAAGGGTGATTTAGCTCTTTAAGTGCATTTTTGCTTAAGGTTAAAAAAAATCCATCACTCGTTTAAATAATAAAACTCTTGAATAAAAACTTTAAATGCTGTGCAACAACCCTAGCTAAAAACAATTATAGTCCAAGCAGAACATGTTTTTTTTTTTTTTCCTTTGCTGGTTATTCAATTACATACAAATAGGAAAAGCTTGCATTTATGGCACTTTAATAGAATGGGAGCCAGGCAACCTTCAAATGCCTTCAAGCAAATGCTCAGAGCCATAAGGCAGTTCCATTAGGACTGCTTCATTCTTCCACCAGACTCTTAATGACTGCTGTGTGCCTGCCCTGAAGGCATGGCCCTTCTGCCAAGCACTGGTACCAGCCTGGAGATGCCAACAGGAGGAAGGTGGTATGTGTGAAGCCTGCCACCCAGACCCACTTTAAGAGGGCACCTGGGAGAATGTGGGAGAAAGAACACCAGGCTCACTCCAGATGCCACCTCTGAAAATCTCTAGGCCATATTACTATCAAGCCAGCCTGCTGACTGGAGATTGGCTTTCGAGGCCACTTGGACCAGCTGCCCAAATTGGCTGTGAGAGTGGCTTCTGTAACCTGGGGATGCTCACTAAGAGAAGCCAGAAAGTTGGAGGGCTGAAATGCAAGCAGAGTCCATGGAGGGACAGCACTGGGTCACACTGACTAGCAGGCCTCAGCGATCAAACATGTCACACCTGTCTTGGCCACTGGTGCAGGTGTTCTAGGTCAGCTCTCACTGTGGTTATCAATCGCTGACAGTTGACAGTTTAATTTTACACCACAAGTACCTCATTACTTGTGTAGGCACTTGAAGAACATGTGGGCACTGGATCGGATCAGTGATCAATGACAAAGGTTGCATAGGGTGCAAGTGGTAGCAGTAAAAGTGAAGGTCTCCGTGCATGAGTTGGCAGTTGTAGGGATACATGACAAGGGGAGTTTAACTGACAAACAGTCTGTCAGGTTGAAAAGAATGGAGATTTGCCAGTGAGCTGGCCAAGATTATAAAATATATCTCTTGATTTGAGGGAAAGAAAAGAACTAACCCCCCCAAAACAAACCCCACCCCAGTAGAGCTTTCCAGTCTTGAAAATTCTTATGCAAATTTCATGAATGTGTGGGGCTGTACATCTCTATGCTACCAGCATTTATCTCATGACGTAGATGCATTCAGGTGTGTATGGATTTAAGATTCAAAGGATGCAGTGATGCTAATTTATAGAATGTGTGTGGTGTGTGTGTGTGTGTGTGTATGTGTGTGGGCATCACACTGACTCCATCAAACCAGACCTACTGCTACTTTAGATTGTCCCATGGCAGGCAATTGTGAATATTCAGTAATAGGTAAGTGAACTTTTCTGTTCTTATCAATACAATTTATGGTCAACACCACCAAAATTAATTGCTTTATTATAGCAGCAGGAAGAAAAGTCAGTTTTTTCAAGTACAGTATTCTTTTATAGTGTTATTTTAATAAATTTCCTTTTCTCCCCCATATCTTATTTTCTAAAAGGAGTTTCTGACATGATTTTCCTCATAAAAATCTTTTTGTTCATTTTTCAGGGAGTCAATACTAGAGATTGAACCGAGAGCCTTTATATCGAGTTGTACCCCAGCCCTTTTTATTTTGAGAGGGAATCATGCTACATTATCTGTATTAGGCTTGAATTTGTGGTTCGCCTGCCTCTGTCCCTCAGACTGCTAAAGTTACAAGCATGTACTTCTATGATATGCTACCATGTTATTTTCTTGGAAGACATTGATTTTAAGAAAAAATGTACATGTCATGAATTTTATTTATATTTGCCTTGTCTATTGGAATAGGATTACTTAGTCACACTATCCTTAGAATAGTAGAATGGAGATGAATTTTTTCCTCTTTTTCTGTTTTTAAAATTTTACTTGTATTAGTTATAATAATGTTTATTAGTTATAATACATAACGTTTACATGCAGTGCGGGGAGTTGGTACATGTACGAAACACATCTGTGTTCTTTTTTCACCCCCTTCACTTCCCTTTCCTCTTCCTTCATCTCTTGTTCATCTTCCCATTTACAAAACTGAAGACCTTGGTTTGAATTATACCTTAGCCACTTCCTATTGTGGTGTTACTGATATCTTTAAATGTGTTTTTAATACATAAAAAGCACTATAATACAGGACTATTCGAAAAGTTTAATGAGATAAAATGCCAGAGACTTAAAATTGTCTCCAATACTTTTTCCTTTTCTTTCCTTCTGTAACACTCTAAGTCAAGTTTTGGCTAAATATAGTATATGGCCATTCAGTTGGAGGCTGTATGTCCAGCCTCTGTTGGGGTTAGATATGGCCATACCATTAGGATTCTGTCCAAAAGAATTTGAGTGAATTATATTTCAATTATCTGTAATTTGTAAGTGGAAGCTACCCACCCACCTTTTCTTCCTTTCCTTCTTCCTAAGAGTATAAGTCAGTTGATGGTGGAGAGTCCCCTCGGACCTTTTGGACATCGTAGGAAATGGCAGAGCAAGAAGCTAGAAGGAATCCGGAACCTTGAGTGACCTTGCGGAACAAAGCTGCCTCCCTTCCTGGACTGTCTGGTTAAATCTAGACTGTGACACAAGAAGGAAACTACTTCTCTCTTGTTTATGGCAATGTATTTTGGGGTCTCTTTGTTGCAGTAGCTTAGCCTGCACACTGATGTACGTATTTAATATATGAAAAGCACAGAATATAGACGGGCACATAGCAGCACATCAGTGTGTGTATTACTTAACACAATGTATATTTTAAATTTCTAATTAATGTAGCGAATACCTCTTGGAATATGTTAAATATTAACCAGAAGGCTTGTAGCTAGGTTAAATAATCATTCCTTTTTCTTCCCCTCTCAACTGGTCCTACCAGTCACCTGTCACCCGCTTGGAGAATGTTCACATATTCAGGTTGTTCTGGTTTCTTTGCAGTCATCTCTCTTGCTCTATATTATTTCAACTCCAAATTCAGAGGAGTTAGTGAACTTTGCTTTTCCTTGAAACATCAAGTACTATCATTTTAAACTCAGTTACCACAGTTACGGGAGGTTCATGGTCTCTTACTTAAGAAAACTGGGTCAACTTTAGAATAAGTAACAACTTCAGGTGAAGAGATCTGGAGTTCCAGAACACGGATCAATACACTGATGATGTGGCGTCCCCAGGCCACTGGGGGAACCCAGATGGGCTCTCGGTGGCACTGCCTGATCGCACGGCATCCTGCGGTGTGTCAGCGCTTCTTTCCTATCCTCTCTTTCCTCCCCACAGGGCCCTTTCTGTTTACTCTTATTGTGGAGCATGGATCGACACCCCTCCAGCACTGTCCAGTTTTTATCTTGGCATCTAGGATTGATAAAGTTACTGTTCTGCCTATTTAAAGTCTGGAGAAAATGTTGTTACTTCATTTCTCTTCCAGAGTTGCTGTCTATGACCCTTGCACCCACAGAAGAAAGAATAAAAGCTATCATGTGTCCAAGCTCAAAAATATATCACTTTGTATTTTTTATTTGTGTGATTTACTTTTAGTTTCAATACAACTTAAGGGGACATGATAGCTGTCATAAAGTCGCTAAAAGGATTTGATTTTTAGAAACTTACACTGCCTAGCGTTCGAAGGGATGTGTGGTTCCCTTGGCTGGAAATCACACGGGAGGTATTTTTATACGTCATCCTCTTTCCTTGAACGGTCCTTTTGTGTCTGAGAATCTGAGAGCCGGGTTATCTTTTAGGCACTTCTGCAATTGGCTACAGCTCCCGCCAGAGTTTTCTGACTCACTCTCCTTTTAATGCTGCCTCTGAGAATTTGTAAGTGCTTCACAGAGGTGTTGACAACCAAAGATAAGCATCACTACTCTTGTCTTTGGAGATAATATCAAGCAGGAAGATACAGTAACTTAATTCTATGTTAAAGACAGTTGATGCTAGGATGGGCGTGGGGATAAATGAAGAAATGGGAGAAAAGAGATCCCAAAGAGCATTGTTTCTACAGATTCAGTGTCTAGCAGCTTCATTTCGGGTGCTTATTTCAAGCGCTGAAAGTTTCTCTGTTACTATTCAGTTTCCTCTAGAGGAAGGGTCTGCCGGGCCTACTTTTAAGATGGAAGAGGTCAGTGTGCAGGCGCGCTGGGTAAGCAAGCCTTTGGGTGCTTCCGGGCCTTGTAGAGAGAGGCTGGCGCAGGTCTTCTTGCTCCTCTGTCTTCAGCTATCTGACTCATGTTTCACTGCTCTTCCTCGCAGAAGTCTAGTCCTCTAGCTTAGTTTCCTCGCGGCTACCTCCCCAGGGCTCAGAGGCACAAATTGGGAAGTCTGAGTCTAGGCTATTCTTTCGGCTCATCATCAATGGCAAGCTATGATTGTCGACCAGTCATTTCATATCTCTAGGGGCGCCTGGATTTTGCATCTTGGAAATGTGGTGGTTTTTAGCCAGGGGTATAGCTTAGTGGTGGAATGCTTACCTAGATCGGTGGTTTACAAACTGTACTACTTAGCATATCATGGTGTGTGTGTGTGTGTGTGTGTGTGTGTGAATGTGAATTCAGTTGTAGGCAAAGGTTTCTCATACTTACAAATCCTCATCAACACTTTTTCCTTCAGTGGCCCCTTATTATCCATACCTTTCTTTTTTCTTTAAAGGATGCTTTTTTGAGGAAGAAAGCAAATTGTAAAAATTTCCCTAGAAGCTCTAAATATTTTCCCTAAGGAATTCAGAAGTCTTGTTACCTAAAATGTCTGAAAATCCCCTTAGAATCTCTACAGGTCTCTATCAACCTGGAATATTTAATAAAAATGACACTTCCTTAACTATTGAGATAAGAAATTACTGTATATAATTTATTACTCACTTTTTACTTTCCCATGGTGTTTAATTCCTAGTATCACAATCATATATTCCTTTACATTTCAAGTTATGTTGTAAGTTAAATATGTGTGTTGTTAGTGGTATGTGTCAGTGTGCATATAAGTGTGTGTCTTGGTGAGCTAGCCTGTGGTCTTACCCCACACATACAATAGACATTTCTGTGGGAAAAATTGGCGTCAAATTTCAAATGAGGGTTTCAAAATTTTCAGAACCCAGCTTAAATTGGAATTGTATGAATTACTTTGATAGTTTTAAAGGGCAAGGGAGAACTTGTGATGTCTGGGAGCTCTGTGTCTTCAGATTCATTATATGTTTATTGATTTATTTTTTTTGCTAACTACTCTTTCCTCTTTTGGGATAGGCCAGAGTTCCTCAGCCAGAGTCAGTTTTGCTCCCAAGGGCAATGTTTGAGGATATTTTTGGTTGTCCTGGGGGAAAGGGTACCACTGGTATCCTATGGATAGAAGCCAGGTGTGCTGTTAAATATTCTACAACAGAGAATCATCCGGACCCAAATGTCAGTAGTGCTGACGTTCAGATATGTGGTGTAGATGGACAAGGAATCAGATCCTGTCACCCAGGAAAATATTCTTTTGGTGTCTCTGACATCAAAAATTCTTCTTTTTTTCATTGCTGCCTCATTTCTTCTATCAGTCTGATAATTTGCATTTAGGTGGTTAAGGCCAACTGGGAGTGTTAGTCACCTGCTAGCTCATGGTTGAGGCATCTCTAAATTCTTAATTTTTGAAAAGTTGGCTGGTGGCTATTCATGGCTTAAAGGTGTCATTCCATCTACTAAATATTGGATACATAAGTGTTTTACTTAAACTGTCATTCAATTAAAGCTACATTTCTATTTCTTCTGAGTATGAAGTTGTATGTTTGTTGATCAAGACCAATAATTTAGGGCAATAGCATGTATTTCACTAATTCTTCTTGGTTGATAACTAGTTCTATTCCTTGAAATTATGGAAAAAGTGCTAATTTCATCTCATTTATTACTAACTGGATTTTTCTATTGAGGCTAATGGTCACTCATGAATAAAATTAGAAACAGCTGGAACAGTTTGTCCTGTCAGTAAATATAAGTGTTGCAGGGTAGTTTTGACCTTTAACCTACATGTGGAAGGTTAGATGTTGGGATCTGTGTGCTTCTAATCAGTATTACTTGTGTTTTTTGCATATTTGCAATTTAGAAAGTTCATGTGGCTAAGCACACAAGTGAGTCTGTCTCTTCCTTTTGCAATGACAGGAGCTCGAAGATGACATGTTATTCTGTGAATAAGGAAAGTTTTGTCAGTTTGCAGGCTCAGGGAGGACACCGTTTCCTCAGATGACGGACCCTGGCCAGAATGAAGGAAGTTTAGCAGCAGGGCCCCTTGTGTCAAGGCGTTTTTTCTAGCCTGGTGTGAGACCATTGTTTTTGGAATTCAGTGGTGCCTCAGGCTTTGGCATGTCCAAGTGAGAGGCCCAGAAAGCCATTCCTTGGGGGACTGAGGCATCCCTGGCCTTAACATCTCTATGGCCTTCCTCTTTTATAAACTCTCAAAGGTGTTGGGGACCTCTGTGGAGAGTAGTTTTTATATTTGACAAAACCATCCCCTTTTCTTTTCTTTTCTTTTCTTTTCTTTTCTTTTCTTTTCTTTTCTTTTCTTTTCTTTCTTTCTTTTCCTTTCAGCTTTGAAAGAAATGGTTTTAAGCTATAATCCACTCATCAACTCAGTTCCCTGTCGAGCTTTGTGCTGGACTATTTTAAGCTGGGCATTGGCACAAGGAAAGGGCTTGTAAAACTTTGAGGTTGGTTTGACTTTGGGATTTGTGGTGGCATCTAAGTGTAGGTGTCCTGCCACCTGGCTTTTAGCTCCATTCTGAGAGTCTTCCTGGCCTTCATGGTACATGTAATTCTAACCACTAATAACCTTAGGGAAGTCTAATGCTGGAGTGATTATTGCATAAATCTCTAGATGTAGACATGGAGTTTTTGAAGTTCAATTGCATATTCATAGCTAGGTTCCTAGGATCCTGCACTACTGAATGAAAGTATTGCAGAAGCGGAAGTACTGTAGAGAGTTTCTTATGTTGGCCTTTCTGCTCAACTTTCAAAATGAAGAAAATAATTAGTCCTTTTACTGTATTTAAACGTTTAGCCATTGTGTCTTGGAGCTCAGCCAAAAATAATCACCTGAAATTTTGTTTACGATTTGCTCACAAAAGTGGCCATACTTTAAAAAGGAGAGCAAAAAAGAACATTTTAAGAATGTGTGAGCTCATTATGAACCCAATATATTTTAAAAACATTCAACTTGTAAACTCCTGAAATGTGGTTTATAATGGAAACACCAGCGGAGTTTCCTGGAGTGGTCTGAGTCTACCAACTTCTAAGCCTTTTGCAGACTGGTTCCTCTCAAAGGGAGAAAATTATTCATTGCCTCTGGGTAACTGGGGTTTCTTGTTTTGGACAAGAACAATGATACTTAGTATTTTTAGTGATATCTGTCCATATGAATTATTTGTGGATATGCCTACATTTCAGCTTTCTTGTTAGGTATTTAAATCTTTTTTCATTAGAAAACTAATTATGCTTGATTTCCTTGGTATTTTTGCTTACTTTTTAGTCCTTCAAGTAGCACTTGTAACTTTCTATGATCTTGTTAAATCTTAATAAAATTTTTTTGTAAGGGATAGTTGTGCAGAATAAAAAAAGTGATAAAAATGTATGTTTATATAAAAAATTATGTAACATATCCATGTCATTACCCCACCCAACCCAACACATTCCTCCCATCATTGAGGCATCTTTGTGATGTAGTTCTGGAAGTCCTCTTTTGTGAGTGTGTTTGCGGGATGTGATCAGAGCGGAGATGCATGCTGCTGCCCGCTGCTGTAACCCAGTACCCTCCAGCAGAAAGGCAGCTCTGTAAAATCGTAGTGATTGGTCCTCATCCACCTTATTCACCAGATTTGACACTGCATGACTTCTGGCTCTTCCCAAAGTGAAAATGACCATAAAAGGTAAATGTTTTGAAATGAATTAAGGCATCAAAGTACCCATAACAGCACAACTAAAGATACTTAGGAGATAAGACTTCCAGGACTGCTTCAGAAAGTGACAAGTGATGGGATGGGATAAGTGGGTTCAAATCAAGGGGGACTATTTTGAGGGAGATTAGTGGCAATGTGTCTTTTACTGTACTAAATGAAAAAAATAAACGTTCATCACATTTTTGATTAAATCATATATATCCATAAAATAAATGTCCAGCTATTATTCTCTCAATTATTATTTCCTTTAAACTGACCGATTCCTGGTGTTCTGCCTGACATGCCATGAACTGTTCCCTCTACTGTGCTGCCCTGCCTTGGAGGCAGTCAGCTGTGGACTGTGAGACAAAAGAAACCTTTCCTGCTTTAACTTGCAATTCCTCCACATAAAATTAAAATTAAACCACAGAGCCTGGCCCACCGGGAGAATCAGACAAACACACCCCTGTGTGCCTGCCACCATCAGAGGAGTCCTGGTGTAGACACACAGGCTGAGAGAAGTAGCCCCACCACCACGCACCCTCGGCCATCAGGGAAGCCTCAGTGTAGCTGTGTGTGTCTGGAAAAGCCAACTCCACGCCCTGCTAACTCCCTGGGAACCTGGGTTCAGAGAAACCCAGGTGCCTGTCCCATTCCCTACACCACGGAGGGACTGCCTATGTGGGAAGTGTCTGAGACCCAAAACTAGCTTGTTAGGAGGAACCCAGGAAAATGCCAAGATGAAGGAGCAAAAGGCAATCTCAGACCTCCAGCCCACAAAGAACAAGTCTGGGAGATACAGTCATGGAAGAAAATGGAAACCACTAATCTGAAATCTCTGAGAGAATAGCAACTGAAGTAAAGACACAACTGTGTGAGACTGTAAAAGTAATCAGATCAGAAATAAAGAAGCATAATGAAAGAATTGCTGAGCATATCTAAAGAAGACATAAAAAAGAGGAGCATAGGAAAATGATGAAACCTTGAATAAACAATATAGGAAGGAATTACAATGCACGAAACAGATTCAAAGAGAGATCCAGGAAATTAAAAAGTCAATCAAAAGCTGGCAAAACTGCTTGAAAGAGACTGAAGATAGACTTTTAGACCTTGAGGACTGGAAAGGAAAGATCTCTTAAAAATAACAAGGAACCAGGAAATAACAATTCAATGGCTGCAAGATGATGCAAAGAAAAATAATTTGAGTGATAGGTGTCAGTGAAGAAGCAGGGGTCAACACAAATGAAATAAAAACACTATTTATAGAAATAATAGCAGAAAACTTCCTAAATATGGGGAAAGGATCTGGTATACTAGCCAAAATAAATCTATACTCAGAAAAATAATAATCAAGATCCTAGAAATTCTACACAAAACAGAATATTAAAAGTTGTTAGACAAAAGGAACAGATCACTTATAAAGGAAAACCAATCAGAATCATGGCGGACTTGTCAATACAAATCATCAAGTCAAGAAGAGCTTGGAGTGAAGTGTTTCAAATCCTGAAAGAAAACAACTTCCAACCCAGATTGATGTACCCTGAAAAACTATCTTTCAAAATTGATGGAAAAATAAGATACTTCCATGATAAAGAACAGCTAGAGAAATTCATGACCAGCAAACCAACCCTACAGAGTGTGCTGAAGGACATTCTAGAGAGAGAGAAAGATGACCGTGGTTCTAGGAATAGCAGCAGAGGAGGATCGCCAAACAGGACAGGCAATTGAATGAAGGGGAAAAGTGGAGGGCCAGCAGAGGGGGACAGCAGGGCAGAGATGAACCAATGTATGCTGGTTGTAACCATTAATGTACAGGGCCCAGGTCAGCAATAAAAAGAAACACAGGGAGAGTGGATCAAGAAACAAGATCCATCAATATACTGTATGCAAGAAACACATTTAACTGGAAAGGAAATCCATAGGCTGAAAATGAAAGGAGAGAAAACAATTGTTCCATGTAACAGGAGACCAGAAAAAAGCAAGGGTAACTTGCCCATTAACTGCAGAATGGATAAGAAAGATACTGTATTTTTATACAATGGAAAGCTAATTAGATATAAAGTAGGATGATTTTGAGACTCTTGTTGGTAAATGGATGCAACTAGAGATCATGCTCATAGGTGAAATGGTTTGGACTCATACAGATGAACGCTGAGTTATTTCCCTAGTATAAAAATCTGAGTGAGTTAGTGGGATCAGAAAAGCACAATAGATATTATGAAAGTGATAGGGGAGGAAACCCCTAAAAAGGGAAAGTGGTAGCCATTGTTAATTTCCTATTATTTTGTTTTGATTTCTTATATTGTGTTTATCATTTTCTTAGGCTTGGTTTTTATTCTGCCTTGTTTTGTTAGATTTTACAGGGTATAATGGTATGGGCAGCTATTTTGAAGATAACAGGATGTATTATGGTAACCACTGTTGATTTTCTATTATCTTGTTTTGAAGTCCTGTGATGCTTTTGTTCTTTTGTTTAGATTGGTTTTATTCTGTTTTGTTTTGTTTGATTTTATTGTGTGTGATGGTGTGGACAGCTATTTAGAAGAAAATGAGACATTAAGGTAGCCATTGTTGATTTCCTGTTATCTTGTTTTGTAGTCCTGTAATTTTTTTCATTCTTTTGTTTTAATTTGTTTTACTCTGCTTTGTTTTGTTTGATTTTATTGTGTGTGATGGTGTGGACAGCTATTTTGAAGAAAATGAGAGACATTATGGTAGCCATTGTTGATTTCCTGTTGTCCTGTTGTGAAGTACTGTACCACTTGCATTGTTCTGTTCTGATTTGCTTTATTCTGTTTTGTTTTGTTCTATTTAAAATAAAAACAAATAAATACAAAAAAACCTGACCAATTCCTATGCATATATGACAAAGAAAATCATATGATGTAGAGGCTTGGAAATTTCTCAATTTTATTTGAATGATTAAGGAATGAATCAAATATTTATTATATGGAGGTGTTGAGTATATTTGGTACTTCCTTTTCTCTTTTCTAAGTTGCTAATTTAGGTATAATACAATAGCTGATCAACTGGACTATTTCTCAACCATTCCAATGAAAGAATTGATTGTTGTGTAAGTAAATCTTCATGAAGTTTCTATCAGGAGCCAGCCTATTCCTGTTAAAAAGTTAAATGTGTAAACAGCAAGCTTTCATCATGTAGTTTTTCATAAATAGGTTTACACTTCAACCTAGAGTTAAAGGTGATATATACTTTATGGATACTTAAATATGGTGTTTCTTTGTTTTCAATTGTAGCTTTCTTGTGTTTTGGTTTGGTAAAGCTGCATTTAAGGCTTGAGGACCTTGTTTAACAGATTTGTTAATACTCTGAGTGGTGAAAGTAGAGTGGACATAAATAAATATATCTTTGTTAGTCATACATAAGTCAGTTGTAAGAGTTTTTTTCTAAAGATATATATCTATATATCTATAAAGCATTAACCCTTTAATGTTTTTATTCTAGTAAAAGTGATGAGCAGCTGTATTTTGAAGGTCTGGAAAGGTTAACACTGGATGTTTTCCTCTTATTTACACTTTGCTATAGAGGCAAGAGTTTGGGTACCTCTTGAAAACTGGAAATGCCAAATACGTGGTACTTTGCTTGCTTTTCTGCATATGTTTCTTTCGGATATCCTGGATTTGAATTGGTAGTGGACCACTATCTATGTTTAGTGTGCATTTCTGTACTTTAATTTTCCATTCTCTGTCTGTGTGAGTCCAGGCTTCTTTTAATGATGACAAGATCCTAATTTCATCATTCTGGAAATGGAGCTACAGGAAGTTAGGCCACCTGTGTGGACACTGCCTCCTAGACATTTTTCTAGCTTCACCAAGAATTCAAATTCAGAACAGAACCATTGCCAACCTTAGGATTGCAGTTTCTGGGACAAGGAAAGTCACTTGGGATTGTGCAATTTTGGAGGACCCAGTCTAAGCCTACTGATGCAGTTTGAAATCATAGTCTGTGTATCTATTTATTACATGCTGTGAAAGGACAGCCCCATCTAGTACTGGTTGGATGTGGCGGTATTGCACTTAGCATGACACGCATTGCATGTTCCGTAGGCCATGTAAGTCCAAGTTCTTCATGGTGCCGTGTACCAGGCAAGGCTGTCTTTACTGGTTTTCCATAGCAGTTCTCCTTCACTTTCCTGGTGTTGCACAAAGACCCTTTTGTCCAACTCTTCTCAAAAATCTAAGCACTGTCAGAAAAAGAGGAGGAAATCTGCCTTCTCAGTTTCCACCCTCTTTGCCCTTTGTCCTGTCATTTAGTGTAACTGGTCCTTAAAATCTACACCCTGCTTTTTATATGGATAATTAGTGAATTGCATGATTGCTGTGTCTGTTTTTTAAACCTGTGTTGAACATCTCCAAATGGCGCCCTTGTCTTCTATCTTACTTAACCTTATACTTTGATAAGATTGAGAGTTTAGGAGATATTACTTTTCTGTGTTAGGCTAATGTGCAGTGAGATATTTAATCTCTCTTCTACCCTGGCTTGAAACTGCTCTCTAACCCTGCAGAAAACTTTCATTTTCCTAGGAAAGATTTTGTTTTTAAACCAGTGCAATTCGATATGCTCTGTTTAATAAGAAAAAATGCAAATGTGTTTGACTAGTTCAATTCATATTCATAAAATACAGTCACAAAGCAAGAGGTATTCCAATAAGCAAAGGTATTTGTAATGATATGGCATTTATATTGCAAAGTTATATTTAATATCAGAAAACCAGAGAGGGGATGTTTTTAAAAGTAGACATTATTTTAAATTTATTGTTAAGTGAAAACATTAATTCTATTTAACATTCTTTTTATAGTTTTAATTTTTTAGGGTTAATTTTTTGTCAAGTGGCATTTTAATTGTTTATGTGCTGTACAGTGAATGATAATATATTGCATGTTGTGGTCTTTGCATGATCCTGGGACTAAGGATTCAGTGTCTCTGTGTCATGTGTGCATTCTGATATAATCACTTATAACTGAAACATTTCCTGCCTATCCATTTTGAAGAGACTTTACCCATTATGAATTCTGCTGAAAATAGTTCTCCAGATAGAGATGCAATTATATAATGGTCTACACGGAGGAACTGAACAAGGATTTCAATTAATAATGTACTCTCAGCCCTGGGAGATATTACAGTTGTCTGCATCAAGGGTTATCCATCACTGCCGGGCTGGGCTGTCTTCTTCGTCCTTGTCTCCTGTTCTGTGAATGAGCCCATCAGTGTCCCTGAGACAGTAAGCTTGTGTCAGAACAGTTTGCTTTGCAGCATTTTTTTCCTAAGGCCAGTGACAATGTTTTGAATGCTGAATTTGCTCATCTTTCAGATGTACAGTATTACAGAGTTACCTATAACATCTCAATGAATTAAAGTAAGCAAGTGGAGAAATCATCAGCATTTTCCATCCAGTTATTAAGTTCACGTACTTACGATACCCAGAATAACACTGTAATTTCAATGAACTAGTTTATCAGCTTATCTTGCATTATTTTTCAAAACAAACAGAAGAATAGAAAGAAAATACTATTATTCCTATTATTAATGTGCCTATATCTGATTGAAATGACTGCAGGAATAAAAGAGATTGTATTCTGTATTTTTGTTTGAAGATTTTTTTTCCTTCAATGTGCCAAAAGTTATTTAAAATAATGTCTACTTTTAAAAACATCCCCTCTCTGGTTTTGGCATTTGTGTTTCAGATTGAAGAATGAAGTCCCCATAGTATACGTATCCTATAGCCAAGTAACTGCATTTATATTGTTATAAATTTTTTGAGGTTGGAATCTGAAGTTTTAAAATTAAATAACTACAGTTAACTGTATTAAGTGTAAGGTTGAATTTGATCAAAAATAAGAAAAGCATTTATGACAACCCCTGTAAATGTTTAAATACTTTAGTTGTGTTTGTGAGCATTAAATTGTATTATAAGAAGCCAACATTGAGTATTGGGTTCCTCTGGGAGAGATTTGACTTTTGGGAGATAAAAAAAATCATGCATTAATGAAATTCTGCAAGTTTTTGATTTAGTAGACAACATTTCCAGTATATGTGAAGCAATTTTAAAAGAGTATATGTGTATAATTACTTGTAGAAACTGTTTAACTTTAATGGAGCATTTCTCGATCACATAATAGAAAAACTAACGGCTTTAATTAAGATTTATGAAGCATAGAGGTAATATATTCTGCTAAATTAGGTAGCCGTTGGTGGGTAGTAGGCTTTTAGAGATGAATTTTCTACATATATTTCACTTCCTTACACAGTGTTAGTTTAGAATTTTAATTTGTACTACTGGAATTCTTATGTCCATTGATAGATATAAACTAAGTTCCATTTTATTTTTAAAAACCTTTTAATTAATACTAATAATTTAATGATGGACAGATACATAAAATATTTCTTCAAAGAGGTGATAGCCAGAAGACCCTTTCTTGAGGGAAAGAACAAAAATTCATAATTTAACTCAAATAACAGGTTAATTTGAAAACAAGCACTTAGAAACTTGTGGTAAGACTTAAATTAATCAATTAGTTTATTAAAAATAAACAGTTTTGGCTAAATTAAACAACTCTAACTTTCCCAGCCACTGTTTCCACCATTATTTTCAGAAAATGGCCTCCCTCCCATTTTTTCAAGTATCACAAGGTTGATTGATAGATAAAAGTATATGAAATCAGGGCATGAACATGACCTAATAAATTAAGTAGGTTTAATTTCAATACTGTAATAAAAGGAACCAATTCACATTCTTACCATTTCTTTCATACCCACAAAAACCACTTCAGGGCCTCTCTTGTTTCTTTAGGCTAGGTTGTGTCCTGTGTGTGTGTGTGTGTGTGTGTGTGAGAGAGAGAGAGAGACACCAGGCTTGCTGTGGTGTCTGGACTTTTAATATGTTGGCGAAATTATGAGAGGATCAATTCTTTTTTTTTTTTTGGTACTGGGAATCAAACTCTTGACTGCACCCTTGCAAGGCAGGCGCTTATGCTGCTGAGCTAAATCCCCAGCCCCTAAGAGAATCAACTCTTATTTTCAAGATGAGCTTTGTTTAAAAGTCAACTGTGTAGCCAGGCATGGGGCTCATGCCTGTAATCCTAGCGCTTGAGAGGCTAAGGCAGGAGGATCGTTGCAAGTTCAAGACCAGCCTGGGCTACAAAGTGAGCCCAAGGCCAGCCTGAACTGCATAGTGAGACCCTATCTCAAAAAGACAAAAAACCCCCAAAAGCAAAAAACAAAACCCAAAAAAGTCACTGTGTGCAATGCCTGCAGATGGACTGTGGGGGCAGATGGGCCTAGGTTACCCTTGCTGGACCTCCATCCAGCTCTGCAGTTTCCTGGGCAGAGGAGGGGCAGGCTGCAGAGAGGCTGATGAAGCTCCTTTCCTGCCAGAGGCCTTGTGGGTAGTGGTCTCAAATGTTAGCGTTAGACTACCTCAGAATCACCTGCAGCACAGGGTGCTGAGCTGCACCCGAGAATTCCTAATTCTGCAGGTCTGAGGTGCAGCTGAGGATTTGAGTTCCCTAGCGCTGCTGCTCCTCCTGGTTAAGGGACTCCATTCTGAGAATCATTGCTTTAGGGGAAGTTAAAACAAGATGGGCAAGGCGAGGGCTAGAGGAGACAAAGGGCGGGAAAAGGCGGGTGAGGGTGAGGGACAGGGAGAGGGGGAGGGAACAAGCAAGGCCCAGGTGTGGGTAGACATGGAAAGCCAGAAACAGGCTGATTCCCCAGAGCCGTGTATGCTGATGTTTTCCCTTTACATTATGAGCAAATGGTCGACAATTAAATAAATACCATGGTGAGTAGTATTTATTTTTAGTTACTTAGATGATAAGACTTTTTAAAATAGGGTGAGGGGTATAACTCGGTGGTGGAATGCTGGGCCCAAGTTTTATTTTCAGCATTAAAAACATATCTCTCTTATATATTCTATATATATATTTTATATATATATATTCTATATATATATTTTTTACATATATGTATATCCATATCTATCTATCTTTATGATTCTATGGTTAAATCTACTG
Source organism: Hydrochoerus hydrochaeris (assembly GCA_004027455.1). NCBI lineage: Eukaryota > Metazoa > Chordata > Mammalia > Rodentia > Hydrochaeridae > Hydrochoerus > Hydrochoerus hydrochaeris. The sequence continues at coordinate 522,904 of PVLA01000307.1, read as the reverse complement.
TTTGGTGACCATCATTACTTTTCTTCTCTTACTGTCTCCTTGGAGATGAGATTTTACGTCCGTTGCGTGTTGATCCACTCTTAGGTATGCGTGTGGTATGGTCCTTAAACTATGGTGTGCAGAGAATCGTTTTGAAATCCTGAGAGAAACACAGATCCTTGGGCCCAGCCTAGGGGTTCAAACAAGATAGCTCTGAGGTGGCACTGAGGAATCTGAGTGTGGAGCGTTAGTGCGGGAGAAGCTCTGCACGTTCATAGTTCCCGGGCCGCCGTGAACTACGTGGACTTGCAGACAGTCTGCATCCTGTGAGGTCTCAGGAACCTCAGGAACCCTAGATGGTTGCTCTATTCTGAAATTTCTCCCTGAGCATTCTTGTTCAGCTGCAGTCTCTTTCTGTCCCAGTGGAAATGTTTATACTGTTTTCCTGTGGAATTTATGATAAAGTTTGACAGCTGCTTCCCAAACCTTATATTTTGTTTCTACTGAGGAAAGTTTTTAAAAAATTAATTTCTCTAGGTCTAATTTTCTTCCTGTATAGAGTACCATGTGAACTAGAATATTTCTGAGTTTTCTTACTCCATGCTAGTCATGCCACACATTATGTATACATGTAAAACCTATGATGTGTGCATATAAATATATACCTTAGATATGATGAGCCATGTATATGTGCATATGTGTATGTGCATATATATAAACATTTACATTCGCACATTTACATGCAGACAGTGAGTGAGAGGCTGGGCTCAAAGACAAGTGTTGTTTCATTCCTGCCCTTCAGACATGAGCCTGAATTTTTACCCTTATGTTGTTCTCAGAAAGCTGTGGGAACAAGGAGGGAAGGATGGAAGCAGAGGAGGTAGAGTGGAGGTACAGGGAAGAGAGTTACCTAGCAATGTGAAACAATGAATTCAGCAAAGCCCACATTTAGGAACATTGCAAGCTGTCTGTTTTTAAAAGTTGTGAAATTTCCGAGTAGTAGATTTCTAGAAATAGTCTACATGTAACTGTGGAGGATATTTGGCTGCGTTTAGTTTTAAGCACTCTGGTTGAGGTGGAGGACAGGCTGAGGAAGTCTGAGACATAGATTTTTAATCCAGGTGGAAAGAGAAGGATTTACTGTGCATGAATCAGCCAGAGAAATTGAACTTTGTAGTTCTGTGGACTAAGTGGTCAGAGCTCCAGAATTTCAAGGCAAAGAGCAGCTGATGTACCTTGATAAGGTTCTGGTAAAGATGGCCCTAAGTCGGGCACTGGGGAAAGATTTAAGGGAAGGAGACAGGAGAAGACAATGGGTACCCCAAGGAGGAGAGGAGAAGGCTAGGAGGAAAGGGTGAACACATCAAAGTCAGGCAGTGCGGGCCACGGGGACAGTAGGAGAGCTGGCAGCAGGAGGTGGGGGAATTGTTTGAAAGTGCAAGGAAGATAATGCTGGCCAAGCAGGCTGCTGTCGGCTGATGGATAACGTGAAAGTCAGCGAGGAAGAGGCCATCTGGACTTGAGGCAGCCACATTCATCTTTAGGGGCTGGGGACAGCCCAGCATTTGTGCCTGGATTTTTGTTGGTGAGCCAGCAAGTTCCTGTGAACAGCAGACACCCTGGAATTTTTAATCTAGTGTTTTGTTTGGGTTTCTAGTGATGTGTTTTGGAGTTATTTGGGTTTGTTTCTGGCAGGGTGATTCTGAAGTGTACATTGGGAGGATGAAGAGTGTACAGCTGAGGGGTAACATCAGCGAATGGTGGGGCAGAAGGTCTGAGTCAGTCACTCAGCTCTCTGCCTTCTTTCTTCTGGAGGAGTAAAGAGCCATATGATTTCAGTTGCACAGTTTCTAGAAAATGATGATGGAAAGGGGGCAGGGGTTAGGAAATAACAGCACTGGTTTTTAAAGAGTATTTGTTATGGGTCATCTAGAACATAGAAAGTCCTTGTTTTCAATGGAATTTTCCTTTCAGGAAAGAATGCTATCATTTTGTTTCTGGACAGCATACTGTTTGACCTGTGGTTTGGAATCTTTATAGTAAGCAATCCTCTATTCTTTTTTTGTTTTTAGTATGTGATGATCTTCCCAAATCTACACAGTGTGGTATTGGTTCACTGAAGTGAAAGAGACAGTATGGGTTAATGATTCTGTGTCACAATAATGTGACATGGCAGAAGTTGTGCAGGATTTGGACTCAGCCAAACATTGCTATTCCTTACTTTCTGTTTTACAAGTGTGTACATATGTAACATGCAGGGGGAAAAACAAACCAACTAACCAAACAAACAAAAAGCAAAACTCAACCACCAACAAACTGAACAAACAAACCAAAAAAGAACAAGGAAAGGTAAATCCTGAGCAGCTCTAGATTTTCTTTGTCATTTGCTACAGCAGTTTTTTTGTTTCGTTTTGTTTTGTTTCTCCAGGTGGAGCCCTTACTCTCCCCATGGGAGGAAGGAACTGCCCTTTCACTGTAGGGGCATTTATTTATACATTTTAGCAGCTTAATGTCACATGGCACCCTTTTGCCTAGCAACCCATTGCTTGGATTGTCTAGGGCTTTGGTGTTTTTCTGGGCTGAAGTAGCTTCTTCACATGGCTTGCTGGGCACTCTTTGTTCTTGGGATGGCCATGCTCCAGCCAAGCATGTGTGATCAATTTCCAGCTTCAGTGGCTTCCAACATATTCCTCTTTATTGTTTTGTTGTAGCACAGGATGGGTGGTTTGTTGAAGCTGGAGCTGTGTTTGGAGAACTCTGTAGAAGATTTTTTGTTTTTGAACCCTTTTCATTTTAAGTGCAGTCCAAGGATTTTAAATTCCTGTATCCTGCAATTAAAACCCCATACAGTCTGTTAATCCATAACAATAGTTAGTACCAGTATATCTAGCAGTTGTCAGAAGGTATTAGTGATTTGAGTTTATTTTATAGCTACCATTTCCTATGGTATTGTTTATACCTCTTAGGTTTGTATTTTTCGTTATTCTCATTTCGTTAAAATGAGAGCTGTTTTAATTATATGTAACAGATTCTTGACTTTGCAGTTATTCTGGGGTTTTCTTGGTCTACACCTCACAGGAGATTACTTTTGGTTTCACAAAATCAACATTTCCTTGAGTCAGAGAATGACTAACACCACATTATAATATAATGGGAGTAATATAAAGTCTTCTGTATGGTGCTTTTAAGTATAATTGCGTATATAAGGCAAAGGTACAAAGTGATTCTGTTGTTGATTTTTCAGTTCTTTCTCACTAATAGTTGAACAGATCAAGAGAATTGTTAGAGTCCTTGGTTCTGGCTTCTTATTCTTGATGAAGTAGTGTCCTGTGTCACTACTGTCTTCTGTCATTTCATATGAACAAGCTGGCATCCTTGTGCCAGACTGCCTTTAACAGCAAACTCCCCATCTGTACTTTGGTGCTCGCTCGATTTCACTGACTTGGGAGTCTTAATCAACATGAAGCAGAGTGTTTTCTCTATTAGGTTCTGCACAAGGCCTGCAAGTAGCTTACTCTTGGCGTTGTGTGTGTTCTGCATAATATTTTGCTGCAAGGGTGGCAGGGATGCTTTCTATTGTTTCTTTTTCTGATACTGGGAATCGAACTCATGACTTCGCACTTGTCAGGCAGGTATTTGTGCCGCTGAGCTGTATCCCTGGCCCTCTATTTTTTATCTTTAGTAGAAATAGTAACTTCTAGATTAGTATCTTAGCTAAAGACTGATTCTGCATTGGATAGGCACACGAAAACCTTGCTATTCTCAGATTAACATGTTAAATACCTTTCTAGCTGCAGGAATTTAATAATTTTAATGTAAATTAACTAATACTCAGTTAAGAGTTTCTCTCTTGTTTATAGAAACATAAATCCAAAACAAATTCTCTACCTGATTTTGTTGATTTGTTCACCAGCCTTTGGACCAGGTACAGAACCGAGTTGTAGGCACATGGGGATTAACAGTTCTGAGTCCACAGATGCAGGAGAGAGACCAGGAGGGATAAGAGATGGGAAAAGGAAATACTCGGTTTTGAAGGAGAGTGCCATCCTTGGAGACAAAACAGTCCTACTGATCCCAAGAGCAGTCATGGGAAGCAGCTTTGGAAACAATGATTTTTCTTCACGAATTGCGTGTTAGTTCAACACGGGTACGTTAGAGGTAAAGGCAGAGGTGTAGGTGGAGGTAGATAGAAAACTACTGCCTGTAAATCCATCATCTGTGTGAGTCAGAATTGTGGAGTGGTGATGGAGATGAGGAATAGCTCGGTTTGGCTAATGCCAGAGAGGCCAGGTTAATCTGGAGTTCGCTCTACAGACTGGTTATTCGGCAGTAAATCAGTGGGGGTTGGAGAGCCAAGGCAGTGGGAATAGTGCCATATTACACGGCATAAGAGAGAATCATAAAGGGCCACAGCCGAGGGGCCATTAGACAATGTTGTTTCCACCCACCATCATTTTCCAAATGAGGAAACAGAGACCCTGAGAGGTGACATGGATTTCTTAGGACCGACAGTTACTGATAAAGCTGAGAGAAGAATTAGGCCTAGAGATATGCAGGAGTATAAGATGGTGGGTTCGGACCTGTCGTCAATGGATGCAGTTTTCAATGTCTTCTAGATAAGAATAATAATGTTATTTATTCCCCTAGCTCATGTGCAGCAAAACCCTGTGTTGCTGTGGGAAGGTGATAGGCAAGGGAGTATCTTGGGGCTTTCTTCTCCATATTAATTTAATATTAACTAAAAAGGAAAATAAACATGCTAATAATTTAGAGTTTATTTTTTTCCCCAAAAGTTGAGATCTGAAGGAAAGAGAAGAGGATTATTTAGGTTTGCAATTTTCAGAAGCTACTGTATAACCATCTGATTAGTTGATTTTCTGAGTTGAGAGCAAAAGATATGATAAACCTACAAATATGGGTATGGGATATTCATACTTTCTTTGCTGTAATTAAGTATTATGGTTCTTGAAGACTAGGAAAAATCTCATTTATTTGCTTTGCCTAAAACAGCCCAAGATTTCCTTTTCTGTGAGTGATGTGCTACATTTTCATATTCAGACAGTCCAATGCTTTTAAATGAAAAAACCCTCGATTTATATATAAATATCAAAGAATACCTTCTTTGAGTCCATCCTTGCTTGCCAATGTACCCTTTTATGAGATAGGGTCATCTGTCATGTGGGAAGGCAGGATTAATTAACTGTGGAAAACGTACCTAGTATGGAAACTGTGAGTTCTAAAATGTTTCCACATAAAATCCAGGAAAAGAAGTATAGATGAGCCTAGAAATCAGTGTGACTTTTTTTTTTCTTCAGAGGGCTTCAAAAACTCTCTCCATCGCACAAATCAAACAGCCTATTATACTCAGAGTCTTCCTATATGTCTGACACAGAAGCTGGCAAGGAATGTGCTTCATTTCCACATAAATTGTGTGGCTTCGAAATTTGATTCTCTTCACCCCTGAACTGTGGTGAACATGTCACTTGTGTGCCTAACAGGATGGTAGAACTTTTAACGGGAAGAATCATGGAAGAGGAGAGCCACATAATTTTGTAGTTCTTGAAAGAATCAAAACAAAACCAAATAAAAATCACTCAAGGAATCTCTATGGGAAAATGAAGAAAAAATTCCAAAAGGAATTGCTGAAGAAAGATATCTAATTCATTGCAGCCCTAGGGAAATTGTCATCTATCGGCTGGCTAATCATTCTGTGTTTTTATGTTGGTATTAACTCTGCTGTTTGGTAAAAATGAGCACTTACATTGAAAAGTACAATCATGTATGGAAGATAGAACAATAACTTTAAAGACAGAAGATGTATTATGTGTCAGATGTCCATGTATCTTCATGCAAGTTTATTTTGCTTAATAAAAATCATAAAAATCGTATTTATAATTTTCATCTGGTTTCTGTAAGGCAGTGTGGTTAAGAGAGCAAAAACTTGAATTGATATGATGATAATTAAATTAACAACTTAACTTGGAACTGTGTGCAGTATCCCTGGCTAAATCTGAACTCTAAGACCAGTATTTAATTTTGGAAAAAGGGATTAATTTAAACATGATTTTTTTTCCTGGCAAGTAAATAATAGACCTTTGTAAACAAATAGGAAACTGCGCATTTTAAAGATAAAGACATGGGCTATCCTTTGTTTCATAAAGATGTGGATCGTGTGCAGTATGACTCTGCAAACAGATCAGTGCAGTCTTAGAGTGACCACATAAGCTGTGCCTTTGGTTCTTATTTCTTTTCTGCTAGAGATTTTGTAGGTTGTAGAGTGAGTTTATTTGATTCTATGTATTATTGTTTTCTTAGTACTTACTTTTTTTTTTTTTTGGTTCCGGGGATTGAACTCATGACCTCACACTTACCAGGCAGGCACTTATGCTGCTGAGCTAAGTACTTACCTTTTTTAAGAAGGAGAAGAGATCATCGGAAAGATTCGAGCAATTTCAGGCTTTTGGATTAATGTTTGTTACTGAATCAAAATATAGGATGGTCATATGTCCATTGTAGGAAATACTAGGCAGTCAAAATATTGTGAAGTGCTTGCAAAAAAAGCAGATGATAAATAAATGATGGTTTCAGGTGCTGGAACCAGAGAGCTGGGGTTAGAATGCCAGCCTCATTTTTTATGAGTGAAGAGTCTTTGGGCAATTACAAGGGGTGATCAGAAATATAATGAATGTATAAATTTAAAAAAGTATTGCGGTAAAAGACACATTACCATGAATCCCCTCAAAGCCTCTCACTCCATAACACACTTACCCCACTATTCTTGCTGCGTTCTGAGGCAGGTCTGACAGCCCTTTCTTATGTGTCTGTGAGGTGTGGTGACTGCTGTGGCTAAGTGCCATCAATGGAAAAGCAGGTTAAAAAAAACCATAAAAAATTAGAAAAACAAAAATCTCGGCGTGTCCTCCAGCTCATTCATCAGATCTAGCATCAGATCTTAGCTCTTCCAAATCAAAATGATCATGAAAATATAAAAATTAATCATTTTGAGTTGAGTCAGGATATCAAGAGTGGCATGACAGTGTGACAAAAGGATTTACAGAACTCTTTTTAAAAAAATGTTTTAATTAAAATTTGTATAAAATTTTATTAAAAGAGAATAAAACAAAAGACAACAGAACAAAGCAAATCAGAATAGAACAATGCAAGCAACACAGCACTTCACAACAAGACAACCAGCTATCAACAGTAGCTATCATAATATCTCTTTTCTTTGAAATAGTTGAGCATAGCTTCACACACAATAATATCAAATATAACAAAATAGTATAAAACCACTCAAAAGAATGAAAGTATTACAGGACATTTAAAACCAAATAACAGAAATTAAACAATGGCTACTATAATATCTCATTTTCCTTAAAAATTTTGTTTATACTATCACACATATTAAAATCCAGTAAGACACAACAGGATAGAACCAATGGAAACAGAAGAACAAAAGCATGGTAGGACTTCAAAGCAAGATGATAGTAAATCAGCAGTGGCTGCCATAGTGTCTTATTTTCTTCAAAGTAGCTGTTCATACCATCACACATAATAAAATTTAAAAAAAACAACAGAATAAAACCATTCTAAACAATGAATGAAAACATTATAAGACTTCAAAACAATATAATGGGAAACCATGATTACCATAAAATCTTATGTACTCTTACCATTTCTTACACTAGGGACACTATATGGTATTTATACATGTGAGTTTGATTTATTTCACTTATGAGTATGGGCTCAAGTTGCATCCATTTATTTATAAATATCTCAATGTGATCATTTTTTATAGCTGAGTAGTACTCCATCGTATAAAAATACCACGTCTTTTTTATCCATTCCTCAGTTGATGGGCACTTAGGTTGTTTCCAAGATCTGGCTATTGCAAATTGTGCTACTGTAAACATGGTTGCACATATGTCACTGTGGTATGATGTTTTCAGTTCTTCTGAGAATATTCCCAGAAGTGGAATAGCTGGGTCAAATGGGACTTCCAATCCCAGCTTTTTGAGGAATCTCAGACTGACCACAGTGGTTGCACCAGTCTACCCTCCCACCAACAGTGCAGAAGAATTCCTTTTTCCCCACAGCCTCTCCAGCATTTGTTGTTGGTGGTTTTCTTTATCTTGGCCATTCTTTCTGGAGTGAGATATAATCTCAGTGTGGTTTTAATTTGCATTTCTCTAATGACTAATGATGCTGAACATTTTTTCATGTATTTATTTGCTATTTGTATTTCTTCATCTGAGAACTGTGGATTCATCTCAGATGCCCATTTTTGGATTGGGTTTTGAATTTCAGGGGTCTGATTTTTAAAAATTTTTTATGTGTTCTAGACAGAAGTCCTTTGTCCGAGGGACAGTTCACTAAGATTTTTTTTTCCCAATTTGTGGGTTTTCCTTTCACTATGCTGGAGATTTCTTTCAATATGCAGAAACTCTTTAATAAGACGTGATCGCAGTTACTGATTCTGAGTATTTTGCGTGCCGTTTGATTCTTGTTCATGAATTCTCTACCTACTCCTATGTCTTTAAAATTTCTACATACTTTGTCTTCCAAAGATTTAGTGTCTTAATATTTAGATCTTTGATCCATTTAGACTTTAGTACATGGTGATAGGCATGGGTCTAGTTTTAGTTTTCGGCATATGGAGAGCCAATTTTTCCAGCACCATTTATTAAAGAGACAATCTTTATTCCAGTGGACGAGTTTGGCTCCTTTATCAAAGATAAGGGGGATGAGTGTGTTTGTAGTTGTGGTTGTATCTTCTAATCTATTCCATTGATCTTCAGGTCTGTTTTCATTCCAGTACCATGTTGATTTTATTACAGTGGCTCTGTAGTATAACTTCAAGTCAGGGATTTTGTGATGCCTCCTGCCTTGGCTTTGCTGCTTAGAATTACCTTTGCCATTCTAGGTCTCTTTTGGTTAGAGATGAATTTTAGGAGTGATTTCTCTAGATCCATGAGGTATGCTAGTAGTTGGGATTTTGATTGGGATTGCATTAAATCTGTATAACAATTTTGGGAGGATGGCCATTTTCACAATATTTATTCTTCTTATCCATGAACAAGGGATGTCTTTCCATTTTCTGAGGTCCTCTTTGATTTCTTTTTTCAGGGTGTTATAATTTTCCCTGAATAGATCTTTTGCTTCTTTTGTTAGACTGAATCCTAGGTATTTCATCTTTTTTTGAGAAAGTAGCAAGAATGGGTGTGTTAAAAGCATTTGGAGGGGGTGTATTCTAAGGGACATTAATGGCAATGTCTTTCACTGTAATAATTTTTAAAAATTTAAACATGCTCTATAGTTTTATAGCATATCTTGTATCTCACCCCCCCTTTTTCTGGTCACATTCTCATATCTGTAAAGTAGGGAAGAGAATTGCACTTACAAGGTTATTGTGAAAGTTAAATGAGTTAATACATATAAGGTGCTTGGCGTAGGACCATAATCCTCAATAAATGACGGTACTTATACTTACCACTACTACAATCAAGTCTTCTACTGTTAGTATAACAATACCAACACCAGCTGCTGCTGTACTGTGCAAAAGTACCACAACACCATTTCCTGGACTTGGAAAACTATTTCTAAAAGTCGGTACACAGACAGTGTTGCCAGATGGTTGTGCTTCAAGAACCGATTAGACTAAGTAATTTCAAATGAGTGTCTGGTCAGACTGAGTTTTGGTTCATGTAGGCATAGAGATCTATTAAAACAAATAAATGAACAAACAAACAGAACTCAGTCTTCTATATGGGTAGAATAGGAATCTAAATTGAAATTATACTACTAGAGGGGATATTACAGTGGCAAATAATTTTTTGGGGGGATCTGCTAAAACACAAATATATATCTATATAACACTGTACCAACAAACCAACAAATTAAAACTTCCTTGCAAAAATGTTCTTCTTTCAGCTGTATTTCATTAGCCTCAGCCTTAATGTCAGTATTCACCTATTCCTTAAGGAGGGTTGTGAAAATTAATGTCAGTAAAGAGTTTCCAGAGGTACAATTGCCATGCAAAATAGTATTGTTATTTGCATTACATTGCAAATGTATGCCTAGGCAATAAATAAATTATGCTAACTAGATGGAAAACCAGTTTTTGGTTTTAGATGCTTAAAATGTAAAGGCATGGGAAAAGTAAAAGAGGAAATTCAAATGCAGAGGCAGCTTGTAATTTCAAAAAGTTTTAAATTAAATAGTATAGTCATACATTTCTATGGTTTCCATAATGCCTTCCCTTGGGTGTAAAGTATTCTTGATTTTATTTTATTTGCGGAGAAATGGATTGAACAGTGTAGATTTAAGAACACTTACTGATTAGATGGATGCTCAGAAGTTTTTGAAATGAAAATGTAAAAAAAAAAAAATAGGAATTGAGTTAATTGTCCTGCTACTGACTGTGAACATTTTCTCTCTTTTGAAACAGTAGTGCAACTTGTTGGTTGTTGCACATGGCTTCTTGCATAAGAACATGAAAGGGAGGAGGACAAAAAATTCGGATTAATATGGAATTGAGTCTAGGGTTACAGAACCACCTGAAAAGGATCTTAACATTTTTTTTTTCCTGTTGGGGAGATTTTAAAAAATGTTATTCCTGAATAATACTCAACAAATATTTTGAATATTCATTCATTCATTTATTCAAGCAGTATTAAATACTGACCATGTTCCAGAAACTGTATCAGTGCTATCAGTGATCAAAGCAGGGAAAACTCTCAGCTAGAAAGCTTTTCTAGAAAGAAAAGCCAACTCTTGCAAAATAGTCTCTGCTAGGGTCCAGGCCCAATCCAGTCCATCAGGGCACTGTCAGGTGAGACTTTGCAGGTACTTACACTAAGTGAAACACCTAAGTGCAGAGGTCAGGGCAACACTAAGATGAATATGTATGTCTCTTGTCCACAAGAAGCTTCTGATTTAAAAAAGGAAATAAGCCAAACATATTCATAAGTAAAATGCAGAATAGCATTTCATCAAACTTTTTACTCTTATAGGAATTATTCTCTGTAGAGTTTTGGAGAAATTATATGCTGGACTTGAATTCTATCATCATCCCTTCAGTCCTTAAATCTTCAACCCAGCACTGTTCAATTGCCTGCCCCACTCCCATGCATTAAACTTCAGGGGTAATGACATCAATCTCTGGGATAATAGAACCATACATTTGGTAATGATTCGGTATTTGGCCTCCAGGCAGGTAAAGACACAAACCATCTAAGACAGATAGTCACTGTTCCTATTGTAAAAAGATTTCGAAGACCTCTAATCCATAATCTCTATTGGTCATTTCTGCCAATATTTAATAATATTCTTGTATTTATTACTGTCAAGAAGATGTTCTTTATGTTCTCTCCATTTCCTCTGTTTCATCTTATTTGATAATCTGTGGAAATGAAGGACAACCCATCAGCACTCTACTCACAAAATCCTTTCACACTTGATTATTACTTCTTTAGGTAAAATAACTAGAATTTCTTTGCTCTTTTCCCCTTAGAATCTGTTTTTCATTCTCTTAGTGATTTTCACTGTTGTTCATTTTCAGTGTCTTCATTCTTAAAATGTGAGTATAATATTGGGCTATGCAGACCACTTTATACGGTCTTTAGCATTACTGTTTGCAAGAGAAAGGATGACTTCTCAGCTGCTGAATGATTCCCAGTTTTAAATCCCATTTTTTATAGCCATTTACCAGCGGTACTCTCAGATTCAGTGAGAAAGGTACTAGGATCCTAAATCTCTTTCTCTTGAGGCTTCCTGGTCTTTCTCAAAACTTTTTTCTTCTGTCTTTATTAGCTTGTTTTGCTTCTTAAAGAACAACTCTTAGGTTTTTTGAAATTTATTCTAGAGTTTATGTTATCTTAGTTTTCTACAATGAGATGATCTTCTATGTTTCTTTTAGTAACAAACTTCATTGTTTGTTACCTGGCCAATTTGAATGAGCTGAAAGCAGCTATGACCAATTAATAAGAAGTAGGCCACCATATAATATTTGCCCAAATTGATTTTAATGTATTTACTAATCTTGAACTGTTATCAACACGTAATTATCCTTTGTTCTCCTCAGTTTGTGTATTTTTAGAAGGAATAAATATGTGCTGGTGTAATCCATCCTAGGAAATGGAAGGAAGGAGAGGGAGAGAGGGAGAGAGAGGAAAGAGAGAGAGGGAGAGGGAGAGAGAAGTTGCGTATTTGGATTCAGGTTTGCTGGGGAGTATGAACACACAGCCCCCTCAGACAACTCATGGTGTGTAGGGAATGTGTGCATGCTCTGCCAACATCTTCGAGTCACTGAGGGCTATTAGTAGTGATCAGTGGTTTCTTTGTGTGGAAATGGAAAACCGACAATACTTCTTGAGATTATTGCTGCTGTGCTGCAGTTGTTCATTTGTTCACTCGTCCCTCCTCACGATGTGGACTTTACCGAATATAATCTTTGAAGCCTTTACTCTATATTTGAAGCAACTGAGACTCAGAGAGATTAGGAACATTTTGTGAGGTGGAAGAGCAGCCACAGCCAGTTCATTTCCAAGCTGGTGTGCGTGCTTTCCTTTCATTCATTGATTCCTTTCACTTAGGTATGCCTGTGAGTCATTTGTATTTCTTTATAGTTAAGTGGATGGGCAAGTGATATTTAATTCTGTCATGTGCACCAAGCAAGGAAAACAAAATCCCAAATGGTTATGCTGAAGCGGACAAATTCTGATGAAGATTCTCTGTGTGTGAGTCGTGAGCGAGAAGCCACGCAGTGGAAAGTGCTGGCCAGGGGCTTGAGCGCTGCCCTGCCCAGGGCTGCTGCTGGGTGCGATGCCAGTTGAAGGCCTGTTTCACTGAGGTGAGGTGAGGTGAGGCGAGGCGAGGCTCTGTGGTGCTGGGTTTTGGAGTGAAAGGGTGAAGCAGTCAGGAACGTGGGCTGGGTCTCACAGGGGTGAAGGAGAGGAGGGATCGCCCTTTGTGTGCGGGCTTCTGTGGGCCCAGGGTTTTGCTTAATGGGTGCTTAGCATTATGTGATGGTGAATTAGTGCACAGTTTTATATGATAAACTGTTAGACAAATGGTAGTTCCTTCTTTTTGGGTTCTCTCTTTAAATGTTTTCTTCTATTTCCCATTTTCCCTGTTTCTCACATCTCTCTCTGCACTGGTTTTTCTATTTTTCCATCTTTTCCTTTTTTTCTACTCTTTCCCTTTTATGTGTTTGGACCCCAACTCATGCCAGCTTCTTCTGAATGTGTTTTATTTCTCTTCTTTTCTTTTCTTTTTCTATTTTACTCTTCTTCCTCCTTCTGTTCTGCAACTTCCTGCCCCTCTCCCCCTCACCTCTTCCTCCCATTTCTCCTTCATTTATTTTAAGTTGATATTCTTTGCAAAGAGCTGTCTGGGTCCCCTTGACCTCACAAGAAGCTCTCTGACAAAACGCTTAAGAAAAACATGGTATTATGTATTATCCTACACATTCTGCAATCGCCCTAGCAATTTACTAACTACAGTCCAATTTAAACCAGGCCTCAAGGCAACAAAAATTGCACCAAATGCCAACTAATTTACCAAACTTGTAGAAGGAATATTTGGGAGTCTATTCCCTTCAAGCCATCTGATTCATATTATTGACTCATTTAGAAAACAGAAAGTGAGCAGAGACAAGTTTTTAAGGAGTTTGGTTTCATGCAAATGACTTTCAATTGCAGCCCATTATTTTTATACCACGACTTCATTAGTCATATCCCTGTCAGACCTGTGACCAGTGTCAAATGTTTTCAAAAAGCACACCAGGACAGGCATGGAACTCATCAGCTTGTGTCAAAGGTCGCTCTCATTAAGGGGTCAAAATGAAAACTTTCAGTGTCTCTAACACTTCACACAGCTCTCCCTGGTACTCCTACCCCCACTCCTGAAACTCAGGGCTGGCTAAGCACCTCCAGCTCCCCAGACATTCAAATAAGATCAAGATGACAGGGCAAGAAAATGAATAGGGTTTTTACCGGCTGGACCTCATAATCTGGTACTGATTGAAACAACCAGAAAGCTGTTTGCCAGGTCTTATAACACCATTTCCTGAGGTTAAACATAACATCTCAAATGAAGCAATTAGGGATTTCTCTAAAACAGGAGTCTTCAGTAATTAAAAAGAAAGAAAAGGCAGAGAGAGAGACAGACACAGAGACAGACAGAGACAGACAGACAGATGGAAAATAGGGAGGGGGGAGGGAGGGAGAAAGAGAGAGGAGAAATGAAGACTCTTATGGTAGGTGCTGGGTAAGCCCATTAGGCAGGGTGTGATGGGAGAGGATCTTTGCTTTTTGGCCACCTGGGTGGTCAGTTTGATGGTAGAAGCAGTAAAGATGCTGTCTGTAATAGTGCCATAGCTATGGGTTTAAAGGAATTTGAGGTCCAAGGATAATAATAATAAAACCATCGTTTCTGACACTCGTGTAGATAGTATGAAAATACCAGAGCCTCGTTGCTTCTTTGTAAATTTTGTTTTGAATCATTTCTGCCTTTCTGAAGAACTAGCTGTCCACTCAGTGGACACAGACAGTCTCTGTATGATTATTCTCTGTGGGAGCCAAGGGGTGGGTTTTTGCTTCCCGAATCTTTTGTGGGCTGCATTAGGGTTTTGTTGTTGAATCTGGGTTTCCTAGGGGACTTGAAACATGGGTTATATCTTGTCACCACCATGTGTGGCTGTTATAGTAGTTTTAAGACTGATGAACATATTTTCAGGATTGTGTAAGGTGAATGCCAAGGAAGTCTCTAGTTGTCAGTATGGCATTTTGCAAAAACAAAACAAAACACAATTTAACAATAGAAAATGTCAAAATGTGGTGACTCTATATTGATTTCTAGAGAACACACAATTTGCTCTCACATATAGAAGCCATTTGGGGGGACTTGATTTAATTTTGCAGTAATGTCTGTGACTTTCTCTCTGCTTACTTACTAAATTAATTCCTCACAGTTGAAACAGAGTTTCTTCCAGCCTTCATGAACCTCCTTTGCAGGAAAGTAGGCACCATGCAAAAGCATTTTGTCTCATTTTGTTTTCCAAAATCTTGATTCTAAAATGTTTTGGTGCCCACCTTCAATTTTTCTTTACTGTTTTTTTATTAATTCATATTAGTTGTACAATATAATAGAGCTTACCTTCAATTATTGATGCAGGAGTACTTGGAAAACTGGGACCGAACATTTTATTTCATGTATTTTTAAATATTTGATATACGCTTTCATGGTGAGATAAGGGACAAAGAAGGAAGAAAGTGAGTGGCTTCTAAAGGTACCCCTGAGTTCTGTGATGTAACAACAGTCTGGTGTTTGATTCTCAAATAAAAATGCATATCCCAAACCAGAAGCATTGTTTTCAACCTCCACATCCACTCTAAGGCTCATTAATCAAGTTATGCACTATGAAGTATAAGCAAACATTCTGCTAATAGAATAACAAGCCTTCCACACTAAGGATGGTACCAGATAGTGCCTATAAAATGGGATCCTGGGGCTTGACTCCGATGTGATATCCTTGTGGGATCCTGGGGCTTGACTCCGATGTGATATCCTTGTGGGATCCTGGGGCTTGACTCCGATGTGATATCCTTGTGGGATCCTGGGGCTTGACTCCGATGTGATATCCTTGTGGGATCCTGGGGCTTGACTCCAATGTGATATCCTTGTGGGTTACTAGCATTCCTCAGGTTGTTCACAGTGCGCTTTGTGCTCGGTGTCTGGTGGAACGGGACACTACAAATTAATAGTTAGGTTTCCAAAAAAACAAAAACCTCTCCTGAGTTTCAGAAGATGGACATAAAAGGTGAAGTGACATTTTTGGGTTGTGTAAATGCTTGGTAAAACTGTGCATGGCATTTTGTGTGTGCGTGTGTGTGCGCGCGCGCGCGTGTGTGTGTGTGTTCGCGCGCGCTTGTGCGCTTTGAGTAGATTTATAGCCACATCTTCCCTCTAGATTGCTGTTTACAGACCAGTTAATCTGGGACTTCACTGAATTTTAACCTGCAGATACGTGCCAGAGTATCTTGTTGAGTGAAGAGAGAGTCTGAGAGTTCTGTTTGGGCTTGGTTAAGAGGAATCCAAGCACTCATTTATGAAGGACCACTTTGAGAGTGGCCGATAGTAGTTGCTGGGTTTACCCTTCACCTGCAGCCTCTTGGTGTCCCAGTGGTGAAGCAGCCTATCCTTGCTATGAATCTGTGATTGATGTCTTTGGCCTAGGGGCTCCCTCCAACCCCTTCAGGAAACAGGAGGGCTGGAGAGATAGCGCTCAAGTTTTCTTTCAGAGTCCCTGTTTCCTAACTCTAATCACCTTCTGCTGTGGGAAAGAGATGGGATGAGGCCTAGAAACAGATCATTGTCCGCCTCCTAGATTAATGCAGAGAAAGCGGTATTGTCTGTTGAATGGATAAATCTTCCTGCTGTCACTCAAAACCTAAATTCAACGCTACTTCATTTCTAAGAGGCTTATCTTCCTTGAATAGACCCTTGCAGCTCAAGTAAGAGGCGATGTAATGAAGCGTGTTTTTTTCTTAAGTGAGAAACCTGCTGCAAAGAAGGGGGAGACTGTGCAGCTGTTCTCCAGGGCCGCTGCAGACTCTCGAAAGACTTGTCATTTATCTGGTCTTGCATGACATCAAATGATAGAAGATCAAGTTCAAAATCTGCCAGAACAGCTCGAAAGGGCTTCTTCATCTGTTAATTAAATAATGGTTATTAACATACAATGTCGTGCAGCTGGGATTCCTATCAAGCACTACGGGGAAAATATCAATGCAGCTTTCAACACTTCCCCTTCAGTCTGTGTTTATTAGGAGGCAAATAGCTTGGGAAATGGCAATGGTTTTACCCAAATCCGAAAGTTAATATTGATGCCATAATATGTGGCTAAATGAAAGAGCAACTAGACAGGTGGGTATTAGGCAGATGGATAAATTCAAAGTGACACGCTGAGATCATTGAAGAGCATACCCTTTTGTTATGGTTATAATTAATTCAGCAGTCCCCACAATGTGGGCTCACTGACTTTTTCTGCAAAGTTAAATACATGCAACACACACACATATAATTACTATAAATAATTGCTTATTTACTTTGGTCTAACTCAGGCTACTGTATTTTACGGTGAAGTTTAATTTGAACTTTGGAATAGATGTCAAGATTTTCATCACTGCTATAAATTTTACTGGATAGGGATAATTTTAGCAACATTTCATCATCCACTGGCTTGAGTTTGTATGTACAAGTTACAAAATTACTTTCAAATATGCCTTGCTTTATTAGTCTCTGTGTAATTAAATGGCACTGCATTAAGCTGAGAACTACGGAAGGTAGGCCATATTCCTCAGGAAAAAAGGTGATTTAGGAAAAGGCGTTAAAACCTAGAAAAAAAATTGCTCTGTACCTCTGAACTAATTGGCTTAGGAGAAGTATCATCAATTATATCACCTACGAAGTGCTGATGGGTTTTTAATTCCCTTTGGGTAACTGGATTTAAAGAAAATATTGACAATAATTTAAAGAACTTGTATTTTGTGATCTCCAGCTCATATCATGCAACTTTAGATTGTCTAAAGCAATTACCTTGTATTTGTTAATGGACAAGAATTATGACTTAGGCTGCCATTAATTTATTGCAGTTGGTTACGAATCCCTTGATGTTTATGACAATAAATAAAAACATCATCTTTCCTTTGTACCAAACATCAGTTGATTGTTTTCTACATATTGTAACTGATTATTCCTGTTAATTTGGCTAAACAATATATGGCCAACTGATGTTGACTAATAATCCAAAAACCTTAATTTAGTCATTACCTTTCAATTTTTCCTTTCACTAAAACTATCATTTTGTTAGTGAACAGTAAGCCCTGTTAACTTATATGAAGTTCACTACCTCCATCTCCTCGAGGTCCTCCTTAGGAATAAATAAGCAGCAGCTCCCCAGGAGATGTACCTTGGAATGGTGGGGGAGTGGAAAGTGCATGGACAATATGTAAATTATTTCATATTATTGAAAAATAATATAAATTGACTGCATATTATTATGCACATTTTCAAAGAAGATCCTGAATCCATAGTTGAACCTCAGTTGGATTCTTTGAACTTCCAAACATTATCTAAACATTTGTTCATTCATTCATTCATTCATTCATTTATACCTCCTTCCGAATGCCTGACACTGTGGGTCTGGTCTTTTGTTAACCCTCAGCTTATCTGCCTGGTGTTCAGTGAAGGTGACCCATGAAAAGCCAACTCTGGCATCTTAGGTGATTGTCTTGTAGATTCACTTGAGGTCATGGGGGTTTGTGGGGATGAGAGGTAGATGGCTGGTGTAAACTACTTTTTACTAATTGAAAAGTTACTTCCAGCACATGACTTACTAATGGGTCATCAGTAACATTGTCATTTTCTATGTTATCAGTGCTAGGACTCTAATAAAATAATTACTTTTTAAAGCAATGACTACTTCATGGGCCCCTTACTGAGCTTTCTGTATGTATTCCTGTCATTCCCACAATAGCTCTGTAAAATGTTACTACAATTTTCCTGTTATCTTTTTAACAAATGAAGGAATAGAGGCACAGATATGTTAATTAACTTGCTGAGAGACATACAGCTTAAAAGTGGTAGAATCAAGATTCAACCCCAGAAAGCCTGGCTCTAGAGTTCATGTTCTTAACCCTGCTCCAAACCATGACTAAAGGATCTTTAGCCAGCGAGAGAAGTTCAGACTCTTAGTATACACTCTGCTGTGACCACACAACATCCCAGTTGGTCATTTGACATATTAACCCAAATTTCCAAGCTTGTGGACGATATTTTCCACTCTTCAGTTGTGGGGTGTGTGTGTGTGTGTGTGTGTGTGTTAAATGCCACTTTAGGAAAACAGTGAAATCCTCAGCACTAGCCTTGGATGAATCTCTCATTACCATGTTTCAACAAAAGAGCTTCATACTGTTGTATGGCAAAATACTTTTAGCTGCTTGCCATCATGCTTGGCAATAATCAATAGACAATATTCTTTTATGATCGGAGGTAATCCCAAGTGCTGAGGTTTAATTAGATAAGTAATTATTGCCTTGCCATTAGAGGATTCATTGTTTCTTGCACAATTGTTGGGCAAGCAGAGGATAGTCATGTTTAACGAGAGGTGCATACATGTCTAACCTCCCTTAACTGTGGCTGAGTGAAAATTATAATGCCTGTTTTGATGTGCCAGCTATACCACAGTTTCTCTGGGACCTGAGGTGCATTTCATCTTGAACTATGAATTGCAAAGATTTTTATTGTCTCCTGTCACAAACACAGCATCTTTTTATTGTGGTGTTTGATGCGTTAAATATGTTTTTATGGCCCCCTATGTCTACTGTGCCTAGCATACTGTCGGTACTTAATAAACGTTAAATAATAATAATATATGTACATACAAGATTTGTGGAGAGAAATGACATACTGTTTTAGGGATCCAAGACTGTTCTTCTAGTGCTGGGGGAAAACATACAGATGAGCATATTCCTGGGAATAGATTAGAAGGAGCTATCAATAGCAATGTCATCTCTCTAAAATATGATGTGGCTCTGTCAGAACAAATCATAACTCCATCTCCTACCTTACATCACTGTACAACTCTGATGTACAAACTTGAATTCCTAGAATAATATAAATGGGAATGCAAGTACCTTAGAATACTGCAAATTAACAAATGATGCTGTCTTTGCTTTCATATCTGTAAATTTGCACAGTTTAGAGGGAAATGCCAGGGTGAGCTTTGGATTGGTTCTTTTTGAGTTAGAGGACCTATTTACAGAGGTTTTATGGCCCTTCTGTCTCATTCCCTGGCAAGTAGGGAAGGACCTCCAGGTACTGACTTTTTAGGCTTTCAGGACTCTTCCTCCTTCGCTGGTATCTTTGTCAGTGAGGAGACACCTGCATCCGCACAGTCCCACCAGCTGAACTACTCACCACTCTGCTGGTTCCCTTCCTTTTCCAGCTGGATGCAGCCCAGAATATCAGCTCTTCCAGTGGTGCCAAAGCCTCCAAGTCCACTGAGGAGGTGTTTGTGTAAGATAAACCCGGACAATGCAGCACCCCAGAGGGCTCATCTGTTTACATGTGTCCTTTGGCTCTGCCCTGATTTAGCTCATTAGCAAAGAAGGCAGGAAGACATGCTACCCAGATTTTGTGATTCATCAGGCCTATTTCTCTTTGGGGAGACAATGTCCCTGTTCCCTGCCAGTCTTTCAAGAGTCTGGTTTTTTTCAGCCCCTCAGGAAGAATTTGTTAAGTATTTTCCCCACCCATGAGGACTTACCTTCCCTGCTGGAAACACTGACCATTAGAGTGAGAGAGCCACTGAATTAGTTCTTTTAAAAGAATTTTCTTTTTCTTTCTCTCCCTTCCTTCCTTCCTTCCTTTCTTCCTTCTTTCTTTTTTCTTTTTTGCTCTCTTTCTCTCTCTTTGCATATTGCCATGGAGCCAATATTAAGGTGAAGCTTTCGTACAGGCTGTGAGATGGAGGGTCTTTAATGCTTTTTATGTCCGAAGGTTCTTTCTGAGAGGCTTTTGTGAGCATATAAATTTTGAGTAGCAACAGGTATATTTTTCCCATAGTACAAAGGCCAAGTGTAAGTTTTTTGCAAGTTAAAGAGTCCGTGCTTTTCTTTTTGACCTTGATTTTTAGCGATATTCTGCATTGCCCCTGCTTTGGTTGTATTATTCCCTGACTCATCCAATTACCATTTCTATCAGCACTTCGGAAAGATTATGCTTTTTGGGTGTTCTGTAGATGTCTTTCCAGTGGCTTCACTTGATGAATGTGACAAGTTTTGTGTTTTCTCCCTCCCCTCATTGAATTGAAAAGTTTTTTTTTGATAAACACAGGCCAATAAGTGCCCAAAGGCAGTGTTTCAATGGCTGCTAAGTCTTTCAAGGTTAGGACTTAACCTCCGTTCTCCCTAATTCAACTCCAACCTTCAGTCTGAAGCCAATCAAGAATATCAGATGATACTTAAACAATGAAGGATTTCTGATATTCAGGTACTGCCTCTGTTCAATAGGATTGCAAATTCTTTGTGTGAAGAAAGTCGGTTTTGCTCTAAAGTACTGTCACAAAAAGTGAAATTACCATTTGCTTGGAATGATGCCATTCATCATTGTCAGAATACTAAGCATTGTAAGTAGCTAGGCCTCTCCAAATTAATGCCTTGTTTTGCATCGGCTAAATTTCCCAAATCCTTGAGGATGGGTCATGCAAAACTCATCTCACCGTTTTAATTTATCAATCCAATATGAGTTCTGTGAAAGGGAGCTTCATTCAGTCTTAGCCCTTTTATTTACAGTCTAATTCTAAAAGAAAAGGAAATAAGATATGAAAATAACTTGGAAAATAAGATAAATCTCTCAGTGAAATCACCAGATCTACTCAGTCCTGTAGCAAAACCTCCATAATTCATTTGTAGGTCAGCTCAAGGGATTAGCCATGACGTATTTAGAAATTCATTTATTTTTATTTTATTTTGCTGTTTGTTATGCATAAGGGTAATGCTGTCCCCAAGGCTTTTCAGGTAGCCCTCAAATCTTGACAACATTTGCTGTCTCTGAGGCCTAAGCCAAAATTAATTTTCAAATAAACAGCATAAAAATGTATGGAGTTGTATAAATTTGAATACAAAATGCATTTGTTTTGTTTGCTTACATACATACATACATACATACTGTCTGTTCAGCCAAAAACCATAATATGACATTGAAATTAATAGCCACACGCACATCATGAAAGTCAAAAAAGTTTTTGAGTTAAAGAAATATACAACAGGCAGCTTTTATTTCCTTTCCTTCCCAATGTGGTCTTTAACATATCTTCATAAGATGCTTTTTCATTGCTAATTTTTTTTTTTGAAAGAAATTAAAACTCTTCCGTAGGAGACTATAGTGGCTCACTACCTGTGTATCTTTTATTAGTTCAAAAGACTCTGTTGTCTTGGGAGATGCAAAGGTATTTTCTTCCTGAAAGTTAAAAAAAGGAAAAAAAAAAAGTAAACCAAATTATGCCGCTTGATTTCCTTCCTCTGATAAAAGGCAGATAAAAGCAGTGTAGAATAAAAGTGGGATGCAATCTGCAGAGGTCTCTGGGCTTTCTTCTCTGTGGCTGCACGGGAGAGAGATGGTCCAGGAGCCAGGCGGCCTGGCTGATGGTCTCCTGCCGCAGCCCGAGTCGGATACCTGCAAATATTCCACACATGAGGCTCAGCCCGCACGGAGCTTTCCAAAACTGAGGCCCTTAAAATAGTTGTTAACTGTGCTTCCACAAGGGGGCTTTGCGTACATTTGTAATTTTTTATTTACCTATTTCTTAAAAATATTAAGAGATGAACTTCAGCAGAGCAAGGCATAGGAAGTCCATTCCTTAGCCTTTTGAAATCTTTATTATACAGAAAACAAAAAGCAGCTCTCCTGTCCTGCTCCACAGCCTCCGAAGGGGAAGAGCTGTGGGAGAGCAGAGGCAGGCGCTGCTGTGTCCAGGCCTGCTGGACGGCTGGGGCCCAGGGCTTCTGGCTCCCGTCAGCTGAGGGTGAAAGCGCCAGCGCGCCTGGCTTTGATTGTCTGGCTGAGAACGGCTGCGTCTGTGGCTGCGTTTTATTTTTATTTTTTTAATTTAACCTGTGCTTTTGGCTGAGCTGTGCTCTACCCCCTGCCATGATAGCACCTCTGAATACAGAAGATGTCATAGTCGTGCATAGTTTAGCGAGCTAAATAAGTCAGAAATAAATATTATGGTAACGAATAATCTTAGCAAATGGGACCAAGAGGCTACATTTCTGCAGTGTTTTCCCGGCATGCCAGGAAGGATCCCTGGGCTGGGAATGTGCTGTGCAGCCGAGCTCCTGCCCCAGTCCTCAGCCTGGCGGTTTCCCAGGAAGACACTTCCGCATTTCTGGATCTTGATTTCCTTATCGGTGCTGATTTGTAAGAGCCGTCCTGTATGGAACATTCCACAAATCTTGAGTTGCTTTATTCTTCCCTTTCTGCTATTCAGGGCAATATTACCCAGTATAAATATAATATAATGGGTAAGAAACAATAGGACAAACGGTATGTGTAGCATGACAAGCACAGACTTTGGAAGAAAAGAATCTCAGATTTGAATGAGTCCTGCTATGTCTTAGCTGTCACAGCATGGGAGGTGGGGAAATGCTCAGGTTGTTTTACAAGCTTTAGTTTACTTACTTTTCATTTACTGTTTTAAGATTTATTATTTTTTCACTTTTATTAGTGCAGTACATGTTTGCAGTACATCATGGTCACATTCACTGAAGGGGCTTGGTACATGTAGGGACAGAACATTTTAATTCTCTTCTTTCCTCTTCCTTCCCTCCACCTCCTTTTTATTTTTCCAGCATCAGATTCATTTATTTATCTAATACAACATTATAAAGTTAATTATGGTTTACTTTCTATGAAACGAAGGGGTGAGGCTAGATGTTTTGTAAGACTCTTTCCAGACACATGCTTCTGAGTTTTGAGGTGTTTTAGCATTGGTAGGACATTTGGGGCACTTTTAGATAATGTTTGATAGGGCTACATCTCTGAAAGTGACCCGGGCCCAGTTGAGATTTTGACTCTCCTGTCTCTCTCTTTGCATTCACTCCTTTTTATTCATCTTGCTGGCCAAATGGACAGGAAAAATGAAGCATAGACTCAAGGTGCAGTCAGAATAGTAGGAGATGAGAGACCAGTTCTGACCTTTGTTGAAATTGAGGAAAATGAGTCTGGGGAGCCTTAGCTGATTTTGGTCCAGGCCAGGGAGAGGAAGAGAATTAGCTGCTAATGTCACTCAAGATTTTAGTCCTTTATCCTTACAATGTTGGATGAAAATTTAAGGAACTCTTAGTATAGAAATTGCACCTGCTGCAGAATGACAAATGAGATTTTCATGTATTTATTCCTGCATAGGTGGTCAGGAGGTCAGTGTGGGGGAAGCAGATGGAACTTTCCTGGGGGCAAGAAAGCTGCTGGAAAGATAATGGACTATGTTGGGATCTGGGTTTGCTCTTCTGAGAGCCAGGGCGATTTGTGGGCTGACTGAATGGCAGATGGGATCCTTGGTAGCTGGCTTACCGACTAGGACATAGAGAGGTCATTAAACCCCAATACCCTACTCTCACTTGCAAAATCGGGGAAGTAAAATAAACTCAACATAGATGTTAGAGTGGGTGGAAAACTTTTAAACCTTTATGGTCCTGCCAAGTAGAAAATTGTGACTGTAGCTATTACCATTGCTGTTTTAAAGCTGGGCTAATCCCTAGTGCAGAGAAAGAAAGTCCTCCCTTAGGTGCCCAGGCCTGGAGGACTGTGGTACAGGGTCCCATGGTAAAGGCTGGATGGTGCCCAGGCTCTGCCCCGGGTACCTTCCCAGGGACCTCTTTCCAAGCCTTTGGGTCTTTGCCTCTTAGAACTTTTCCAGGATACCAGTAGTGTGCATACCAGGGACTGACAAACCTTTCTGATCCCTATCTGGCCCCAGGTTAGAGCACACAAACTCTTACATTTGTTTTGCATAACTACTTGAGGTGTACACTATAGGCAGGTGCAAACCCTCTGCCTAAAATCCATCTCTAAGCAGTGTAAGGAGCCCCTGACTCCTGGAACCCATCGAGAGCTCCCCTCTCAATCATTCACTTGCAAGTCAGGGCAGCAACTGGAGCAAGGCTGTCAGTATAGAGCTCGGAGGTCTCGGTCTGCATAATACCTATTGCTGAAGGATGGAAGCCATAGTTGCTCCACTGTACTCATGGGAATCAGCTGCTTTGGGAAGTGTAGTGAAGAACTGTATCTGGAGAGTAAGCCAGTGGGGGCCAGGGCTGGGTAGATGTAATGGTGAGAAGAAGATAGTAATGGAGGGAGAGAACAGTTGGGGCTGTGCAGAGCTGAGAAATGAAACTACTCAGTTTTCCACAGACTGGCCTGGCTGGTCCTCCTTGTTACCCCTCACTCTGCATATTGGCTTCCTGATACCATTCTCCAGAATGCATGGAATTGACAGAAGAGGGTAAAGTTACAGTCGGATTCAACTCAACAAGCATTTATCAAATGCCTGTGCTAGCCCTACTGTGTACTGAGTGGAAGGGTAGTGCTGCCCTCAAAGGGCACTAGCTCTGTGTCCCCAGCCTTACTGTATAATGCTGGGCAGCTCTCTCAGGTGCAGCGAGTCTACTTCCTCTGTCCGGCAGGGGCAGTATGCGGACCTAATGGGTGGTTGGAAGCACATAGGAACCAGACATTTAGAATGAGAGGCATATAAAGGGCATTTCATGCATCTTGTCTTTACACCGATCATTCTCCCGTACCAGTCTTCTTCAAAGTTACCATTAATACACATGTCTAGCAGAGTTCATGTGCCTAAGCAGAGGGCCTCTGAGTGTAAATTTCTCTTGAGATGGGCTCTGTGGTGTGTTCACATGTGATTTCTAGGGTGGGTGGGTACCTGAAGTGCTGTGACTTTAAAAGGAGGTAAAATTCATGTGTAGTGAGGTAGAGTTCCTTATATTGAACCTTATTATATAAAATCTTTTAGTGGTCAGAGGGAAGAATGGAGAATTTGGCAATTAATTTGATAATGTGACTAAAAATAGTTGCTTCATTTGCCTTAGTGGGCAATACTCTTTTTTCATGGAACTCTTCCTAAAACAGTCTTATTAGAGAATCTGGAATTATTATTACAGCATTTGCCTAATGTAAGACCTACTGTAGAAATCTGGATTGTGGGACAAATCTATGATAAAATTTGGGAATCTGTCTCTCTATCTGTCATCTGTATTGCATATCCCATTGAACACTGTACATTGCTTTTTACACAGACTTTAAACTGACCTCCTGCATTATGATTATTTACTATGTAAATTTCTAGCAAACAAGCTAATGAACCAGACATTTAGAATGAGAGCGCATATAAAGGGCATTTCATGCATCTTGACTTTTCTTAATGTTGAATTCTCAAATATTGTTTTATGTATATAACAGTTAGTCCTATAAATATAATAGATTTTTGGGGGTACGTTTAGTTATCTTAGTTATTAAAATCAACTTAAATTAAGTATCCAGGGACAGGATCATTGCAATTTACTCCATAATTTTGTTCTATTTTTTTTCTAATGCTGCTAATCATTTCCTTTTATTGAAACAAGTTGGCTTTCTGTTCTTTTCCCTTTCTTGTGTGTCTGTCTTTTTTCTTTCTATTTTCTTTGTTTCGAGATAGGGTCTCACTTTGTAGATTAGGGTGACCTTGAACTCAGTATGTGGCCCAGGCTGGCCTCAAACTCATGGAACTCCTCCTGCCTCAGCCCCCTGAGTGCTGGGATTACAGGCATGTGCTACCATTCCTAACTCTGTCTTTCTTTTAAAACAATTAAATAGTTTATCCCCTGGTAAGATGCATTTTAATGCATTATGGTAACTACTTTTTAGTGAATAATTTATTTTAGATGTTGTTTTGCTGGGTTATTCCAAAGAGAGAAAGGAGACCGAAAGAAGGAAAACCATACTGAAGGCCCGGAAGACTTTCCTCACTTGACATTTCTGGGAATGACTACAATAACTGTGAGTAATTCTGGTCAGTCTCTTGGCAGGAGGATGGCTTTGAGAATAGCCTCAAACTCTCTTTCATTCAGCCCTGACAGGTCTTTTTTTTTTTTTAATTGGTATCGGGAATCAAACTCAGGACCACATGCTTGCAAGACAGGCACTTATGCCACTGAGCTAAATCCCCAGCTCCCCATTCAGCCCTAAAAACACCTGCATGTCTATGCAGGAGTAGTGTTGGTTGTCTACTTTGTGGCCAGTTCACTGCCTTTGCACTGGAATAAATCAGCTGCCTTGAATAACGCATAACTTTTAAGTTGGAGTCTGCAAAGCTCCAGAAGGATGCCAGAAGGAGGGAGAACAATCTTTCAGTATCTTATGTTCCACATTCCAAATTTGTCTGTAGATGCAAACTAGATGACTAAAAGGTCAGACAACATCCATTTTGGTATGATGGGCTTTGACCTTTTTTGGGTTTCTTATTCTTTAAAGATGTTTTCCAGGGACTAATAGAATAAAATAAGGTATCTGTCAATGCCAAAGTCTTCGGTGACTTGGACTTGAAGTTTGAATGAATAAACCTCCTTTAGTGTTTGAAGACTGGACAGGCATGTGGTGGCAAAGTATTGATCTGAGAAGTTAGAGGTGACCTGATGGTCCTGTGCATCCCTCTTGCAGGTCCCCAGGGTAGGGCTGTGTGTCCGTGACGTCTCCCTGGGTGCTGGTTACCTTTGTAGGCTGGCTTGTCTGCCAAATTGCACCCTCTACTGAAACAAAAGAATAATCTTTGCCTCTGAGAACAGGCAGGGACTTGGAATGTCACCCTTCTCAAAGTAGCTATCCTTCCTGCATGACAGATCAGTGGACTAGGCATAGCCCTTAAAGGGTTGAAGAAGGCTTTTCCTATACCCCCATACTGAAGTTACTCGTTGCAAAAATGACCCCTTTTGTTGGGTCTTTCTGGAAGCCCTAATGTCTCCAAGTTTTGTGGTTTGGATAAATCAGTGTCTTCTAGGAGGCAGAAAAGTTAAGGTATGGTACCAGACTCATGTTGCTACAAAGCTAAGCAGTAATACACGTGGCTGAAACTCTTTGTGATGATGTGTACATTTTTGCCAACGAGCTCCCCTGCTGTAGTAAACTGCAATCTCTCCTCTCCCTGTCTTGCTTCCCTAGCTAAATACAAAGGGAGAAACATTTCTGATACGTCACACCCCAGAGTCCAAGGAGACAGGACCTGAGAGGTTGCAGATGACTGAGCAGCTGCATCATGTTCTGTGAATCTGTACCAGTTCCAAGCGCTGTTTATTTCCTTTAAAATACCCTGCTTATTTCACTTACAGAGATAAGCTTCTGGATCTTAGGAAGGCAGTTTTTGTTCATTTGAGTGAACATTTTTAGGTGCTCATTGTTTCTTTATAATATTTTATGCTAAATGTGAAAAGACAAAATAATGGAAATGCATCTGGAAATGGGAATCAGTTGTCTCTGAGCTTGTTTTGCTAATCTTGCTTCTGATGGGGAGTGAGATCGTGTGTGTCATATTACAGATCAGAAGTGAAGTATTCTGGAATGCTCTCCCCCACATACCGTTCATTGATTTTTCTCTTTCTAGAGTTGTCTTGCCATACATTTGACACTTAGCTATTTTGTGCATGTTTTTGTACCATTGCTACAATGGACATCACTATAATATGCCTTTGTTTTACACGTTTTAAAATCATTTAAATGGGACCAACTGTTTATATTAATTATTATGAGCTTGTTTTTTACTCTCCATTATGCTTTTGTGATTTATCTATGATGTTCCATATAGGTGAAATTCATTCAGTTTTTTGCTTTATAGTATACCAGTATTTCAAAATAACAGTTAATGATCTACTTCCTGGTCAATGAAAATATAGGGTGATTTTTATGCTTTACTACCTTCCAGCCTTATTAGATGTTCTCAGTTTGCTCTTCAGGGTGATTGTATCAGTTTTACTAATATCAGTTGCGTATTAAAGTTCCAGTATTTTTACACCTTCATGGCAAACATCACACAACTTTAAGATTTTTGTTAAAATCACTCATGGAATTATATTTTGTTATTTTAATTTAAATTTCTCATATTACTAGAGAAGATTGCATATCTTTTCCTTTTGTTGCCATTTGAATTTTCTTTTCTGAATGCACATATTTCCCTACTGCCTTGATTAGAATTATTTATTTTTTTATGGACTCGTGGGAGTTCTTTATAAATTATTAGATTCTAGATTTTAGATAACCCCTTTTTATTATAAAAATAATACACTCACACCAGAGATACTGGAAAATATAAAAAATAAAGAAGCCACCAATAATTCCCCTGCCTCTAAACAAGATGTTGTCTTTTCTCTTGTCACGAAATTTTGATGTAGTTGTAAATATAATGTGCATGCAGCTTATGTTCTATTTTTCTCAATTAATATAAGATTTTTCAAGCTGCTGTATGGCTTTCGTAACCATTATTTTAAGTAGATATGTGATATGTTATTGGTTTAACCTGTCATTTCCTTAATGTTGAACTTTCAGTTTGCTTTTTATTTTTTCATTTTTGGTATAAGATTATGAAGAAATACTTCAGGTTCAACACATTTTGATACTGCAAATTATTTTCTGAGAAGGGATCCACAGAAGTTTGGTTATGGGTCAGTAAGGACATACAGTTTTTAAAGGGCAAAATGCATTGCAAAATGTTATTTGATGGTGAGAATCTAAAGAAAACAGGTTCCAGAAGGTTCAGAGGATACTAGCAGAAGTCAAGTAGCACATCTATTAGAACTGAGAGAAAACTAAGAAAACTTGGATTTCTCTAGTCATTTTTTGTAGATTCATCATTCTCTGTAGACATTTTCTTTCCTGCTTTAGTAACACTTTGGTTTTGAAAGACAAAGAGATCTTTCTAGGACTATAGCATACTACTTATAAGGTTAATATTTATAAGTGAATTTTTACTGATTCTTAAACACAAATAAAGGGAAGTGTCCAGTTGATTTTAGGTCATAAAAATCAGATATAGAAGTAAATAGAATATATAAAAGGAAATCTCCTGCCATGAGTATCAGTGACAGTCATTCAGGACATGGGCATCTCAGTACCCTTTGGTAGGGCTTTTAGGTTTATATGATTTACTTTTTGGCATTAAGGGCAGAGTAAAAAGTTCACATTATCCTGTATAAACAACATTTATTTGGAAATATGTAACACATGTAGTCCTGAGTTTATGATCTAGTTATATTCCAAAAATTCCTTTACAAGTCAGTTAATTAGAACTTAGAAAGTATTTCTCTTAGAAATAATATTGTAAGTAGTGATGTAGATCCCAGACAACCATATAAAAGCTCATTTAATTTGTCATATATCTGTACTGACCTGTTTTCAAATCTAGCTTAGCATGGTCTTGGGCATTTATGTTACTAAATTTGTAGTCTGCAAGATGATGAAGGGATTTTTTTGTGAGGATGATCTAAAACAGTGTATGTGAAAATGCTTTAGAATTACAAAGTACTGCATAAAAGTAGCAGATATATTGTTTTCTAGGGTTGGCAAGGGACTCTTGATCAGTTTTTTTTTTACCTCCCGCCACAAAGTTTAGGCATTGTTAGGTTGAATACTTCTTCCAGATAGCTTCTGTAGTCCTAAGGGTGAGAGTCAGGAGGATAAACAGAACTGTAGCAACTGTTCTTTGTAACTAATAACTTTAGACCCCTGAATAGGAAAAGTATACAATTAAAAAAAAAAACCTATTAATCAAAGCAGCATGTTAAAAACTGTCAAAGGGCCTCATTGTTATTTCATGGAAGTCAGCTTTCTGGGCTGGGACCCAGAATGGCTAAGTGGGTGTTGAGATACTTGCTGGATAGATTTAATGATACAAAATTAATGCAACAAAGGAGATCTGTGCCAATTATTTCCAGAACAAAAGGCCAATGAAATATTTTAATTTCATCACATGCACCCATTTTGGCACTTAGAGTTTTGTGTGAAAGGTAAGTTGTGCCTTGGGATCTAAAAGAGGATGGGCGTCTGGTGGTGAAGGTTCCATGATATGGAAAACACAACAAAACAGCAGGATGGAGTGAATTATAATGGGTCTGACATAAATGAGCAAGACTAAATAAGTTTTGAAGGCAGTGGCCCATTCAGCGATTTCTTTAGTTTTTCATATTTTTTCTTGATGCTGCAAAATAATAAGAAACAAAAGAAAAATCTGCTGAATGCCTAGTCATAGTTTATTGGAGCAGGAAAATAAGCCATTCCTAACCACTCTCCTCTCTGATTTGCTGTGAGAGGTAGAATCATTCACTGTGGTGAATCATAGCAGGGAGAACCATTTGGAATGATTATTTTCTGAAGTCAAATTGCAAATGGCACAAGTGGAGTCAACACCGGTATGAATTATTTTTAAAAATCTTTTAAAAAATCCTGTTGTTGAAAATGTGTATTTGTATGACCAGTTTATGACTTCATTTCATCAGCTGACAACTTCATTTCACAATAGCCAAGCCTTAAGAACATGTCTTTTTGTTTTTTGCATTTGGCAAAATAGTATTATTTTGTCAAAATAGTATTATTTGTCAAGAACAGCATTATTGTCCTAGAAGCTGCATGATGGTGCCGGGTATAATGATGGGGGAATTATACATATGGTCATTTGGTTCAGCTGACTGGGTTAAAGAAAAAGTGAATTTCTAAGGAACCTGTGGCTGAGCAAAATGAACCGAGGAATTGGCTCTACCTGGGTGAAACTTCTTAATGACATGCAAATGCTTATCATTAATGTAAGTGAAGGCACTGCTTAGTGCTAGTCCTTTGAGAATCCATGGTGGTATGGCCGATGCACTTGATGCTTAACATGAAATATTGTCTGTCTACAGTAATTGGTGCCTTGTTTTGGTTAAAAAGCTTCAGGTTGCCTGGCTCTTTAAGGCAAATCTCTGGTATTCAAACTGTTGAGATACAAAAGATATTTTATGCTCCGGTGTCTGCTTTTTGAGGACACTTAATTTTAAGAGGGTAGAGTGGAATGCTTCTATTTAAACTTAAACTGTGGAGGTGGGGGTGGGGGTGGGGTGGTTATAGTCCATGAAATGCCTCTTTTTTTGTTTTTTTCTAGCTGTGATTGGGGTCCATTGGTTGGCCTGCTTTTAGTGACCTTAGAAACCTGTTTTTGATAGTGAGCTGGTTAGTTCTTAAGGATAAGGAAAATGGATATTCGAAAAGGTGGAAAATCTGCTTGCTATCCCGAATACTTTGCCTCCTAATCTCACACATAAGACACTCCGTGTATGCTCTGTGAGTAACCAAAGGTAGGACTCATAGCATTTTAGGTCTGACCTAGTTAATGGGTCAGCAACTGTGTAAATGTGGACAGGTTTTTGGCACTTCTTATGCCATGTCCTGGGAGTGGACCCTTTTTAGCTCCTGTGTTATTGTGTTTAACCTATTTCCTCAAAAATTACCTTGAAAGAGTGAATATTCATTACTTTTCCCTCCATGGGTCGAGAGCCTGGAAGTTGGCAGAGCAGGCTGACTCTGGGATTTGTTACGAGGTCGCAGTCCCTGGCGTTCTCTGGGACTCAGTCAGTTGAAGGCCGGGGAACATCTGCTTCCAGTCTGTTCACGCCAGGCTGTGGCTAGGGCTCTCAGGTCCCTGCCTGGCACCGAGCTCTCAGGACACTCAGAAGTAGGGAAAGAGGTGGCCTTTTATGACCTTGTCTCTGAATCACATGGGTCACTTCTTTTTGTTCTCCTTGGCAGAAATGAGTCACTGAGTCCAGCCGAGGCTCCAAAGGAGGGAATCACACAAGGGTGTGCTACTGGGAGGCAGAGAGCCCTATATTACCACAGCTTCTTTCAATAATATTATTCAGTTACTTTGTGACTCAAGAAATTCTTGAAAAAGTTTGCTTGAGCTGTTTGTTACAGGAACTTTGATTCCCCTTCAGTTCACCTTTGACAAAGATCTCTGAAGATCTTTCTTAGCCCAAAGCCAGTAGATGTGAAGGGTCTTACTTGAAACATCACTGTCACTACCATCACCCATTGGCTGTGAGCTCTGAGGCAGCCTTGGGGTGAAATAAAATCATTCAGCTGAATTACATGAAATTAATGTGCTGGCTTCAGTCCAGTTCCCACTGGATGCACATCCTCATCATTCCCGGACCAGGAGTAAGTACTGGTAGCTTTAGTTGAGCATCTGATTAAAGTGAAAAGGAGAAAAGATTATTTTATGTAACATTCTCAACGTGGGAGTTTGTTACTCCTATAAGGGAGTTTAAAGAACTTCTGCATTCAGTTACACTTACAATTCTCATTTCCCCAATTACAAAAGATACTTGCTGTAAGTCTAGTCAAAATATAAACTAAACTAAAAAATATATGTAGTTTAAGGGTTATACCACTGATATGCATAACTTTATCAGTGTTTTTATTATTTTTTTTTTAAAATCTGTTTTCAGGATCATTTAGCACTACTGAAATTAAAATACCAGTTAGCCAAAGATACTGGCTAAATAGTTTGGAGGAGATAAGTGGAGAATTGTTTCCATACATAATATTTCAACAGACATAGAAAGTATGTCTAATAAGTACAAGATCAGATAACTTGGAAATGAGGCCATGTTAATAAGGGATTTAGGCTTTTGTAGTTTGGTAAGTATCTTGGAAGCAGACTTAACTGGGGAAAGCTGGAGATAACCAGAGAGAAATGGTACTTCTGAAACATGGGACACACTTTTGTAGGACATAAATACGCAAAGTCAGAAAGGGCAGTCAGGGTGTCCACGGCTTCTTATTGTGACACGGAGACCAGAGTTTTCTTATGCTTTTGGGAATACAGTGCAGTTATAAAAGTGTCTTTCTTTCATAACAAAGTGTAGATGAAGTCTAAGTAATAAGACATTTATTTGAGGGTCTTGCTAGTAGTCTTATTTTCATTTCTGTTGTCCATTGGTCATTTTCTTCTTGGCCTTTTTGCCAAAATTCTACTAAAACAATGAGTACATTTAATCTGTGCTTTCCTTTTCAGTTCCTTCACCAAACCCAGGATGGTGAAATCTTTGAGGGAAAGAACTACATTTTACCAGTCATGTAACCCTAATCCTCTGTGGAGTGCTTGGCACATATTAGGAATGAATGGGAATTAGGAGTGGTGCTGAATTAAGGAAGGAAGGAATGAAGGGAGGAAGGAAGAAATAGGCCACTGGTTGTATTTCATCACTGAAGCTCTGAGTTATATTTCTGGACCTCTGAAAGAAATTTAGACAATTTGGAATTGGTCAAATGCAACTAATACAAATTATATAAAATCATGCTATTCTGGTAAACTTACTTAGAAGTTAAAGGTCTGGCCACCTGCAGTTGCAGCTCAGAAGAAGTTTAGATTGGCATTTAGATTAGCTAGCTCTGTTACTCAGTGACTTTGCATACTTGGTCAAGGGCACTGGAGTCAACCAATGTTTATTTTTGGATTCCCCATTGCTCTTGAGATCACTGCAGTGAAGAACGTACCTCCCCTTCATTACCTCCTTCACCTTGTTTGTTGTTCCTGGTCCAGGGAGCACTGCAGTCCAGATCCAGCCTGTCTAGCTGCTCCTTGGTGCCTTGTTATTTTTAGCCTATGAACTACAGCAGTAGCTGGAAACCAGGAGTTGGCCCAGGGAGGCTAAATTTTAGTAAAGTTGAAACAGTAGGTTTAAGAATATTGGGAATCTCTAGTTTTTATGTCCTTGCATTATCTCATGATAAATAGTATGTTTAAGACCTTAATCTTTTATGTGCCAATCTGTTAATGGAGTGAAAACTTGTGTCGAGAGACCTTTCGTCTGATTTTGAATAACTTTTTCTGTATCTTAGAGTAAAAGAAATTAGGAAGAGAGAAATTTTAAAAGTGATTTATTCGCTGCCCTGTGTGGATATATTAAAAAATAGTTGAAACTTAGTAATTGAAATAACAGATGGTTATTGGGGAAAACAAAAGTGATTTGAAGGTATAACAGAGTTTATGTTGGTAAAGGTAGGCTGACCGTTATACATTTCAACATGTATTTATTTTTTTCTCACATGACAGTCCAATGTAGGCCTGAATCACTGGTGTGGCGGGGAGTTTAGCTCTGCCATTTTCAGGAACCCAGGCACTTTTAGCATCATCATTTTTACTATGTGTTTTCCAATAGCATCTTGGGGGCAGTATCCTTCCGGTAGATTTCAGAACTACATAGGAGATGATGTATAAAGATTTTATGGATCAAACCAGGAGAGCCGCTAGTTTCACTCTGAATTCCACTGGGTATATCCGGGTACCTGGTTTCCACTCAAATGCCAGGGCTGCTGGGAAATGTAGACTGAATAAGCTCCTTTAATTCACACATTGAAAGTCCTCCTCCATGTGACTGCATTTGGAGATAGACTCTTTGAAGAGGTAATTAAGTTAAAATGAGACCGTTGGGGAAACCAAGGACAAGACCTTGAGCCAGCCAAGGATAGAGACCTCAGAAGAAATCAAGTTAACGGCACCTTGATCTTGGACTTCTAGCCTCCAGAACTGTGAGAAAATAGTACTTTGTTGTTTAAACCACTCGGTCTGTGGGGTTTTGTTACTGAAGCTCTAGTAAACTGACACATGTAGTCTAGTTATGAGCCTAGGAACAAGTAGAAGCCGACCTGGAGATCAGTGAACATCTTTGCTGCGATGTAGAGAGTGCTGTTTATCATTCGTTTGTTGTTCACACTGAGTGTTCCTTTAGGCACTTGGGGTACAGTGAACAAAACAGACCAAAAGTCTCTGCTGTGTGATGGGTTAGGTTTTAGCAGATATCAAAGCAGCTGATTTCCATCACATCACACTGCTTTGTTTTCCCTGTAGCCCTTATTATCTGAAATTATCTTGCTTACTAATTTCTTCACTTGCATATTTCATCTCTGTCCTCTTCTAAAATGAGAGTCGGCCTTTGTGCCTGCCCTTCTGCCCCCCGGGGAGGTGGGGATTGGGGATTGAACCCCGAACTGTGGCACTGACCTACATCTTTAGCCTTTTAGAATTTTTTTACAATTTTGCAGCAGGGTCTCACTGATCAGAGTTGTTCAAGTTGGTGGGCAACTTGTGATCCTCCTGCTTCAACCTCCAAGACTGCTGAGATTACAAGCTGTATTTATTTATTATTGTATCCTTTGTGCTTCAAAAATGCCTGGCACATAAGGACACTTCTGATATTTATTTGTTGAAAATCTAATGAGATACCATGGAATCGAATCTCAGAGAGGAAAAAAATATTTAAGCAATAGTTTCTGGCATGTCAGGGAGAGTGAGCAAAATTACCTGGTTTTGTATGTTTGTGTGTGTATTAAAAAAGTGCCTCGTAGCCTGCCTTGTCCTTTAGCTTCTGAGGTCATATCAGTCATTTGATTTAAAAGTTCCTGGTTGTTTTCTACAAAATGTTGTAAGTTCTGATTCCACAATGTGCGAATGATAGAATATTTTCTATCTGAGTATTTCTTGATTTTCTACTGACTTAGTCACAGCATGATGAAGATTCAGAGTGGTTGGAGGTTTAACCCACCCCTTGCCTCCATATTCTCACTGTAACTCTCTGGAGAAGCAGGAGAGCAGGCACTGGAGATCCTCCAGGTTACAGAATGCGCATCTGACTTCAGGCCAGGTCTCTGGCTTTGGCCCTTTAAGGACTCATCAAGCACCGTCTACCCTCCCCCCCAACCCTTTTCCTGTTTGCATTAAAGGGGACATTAAGAGCTTCAACCGTTCATAGTGTGTGACGTTGGGAAACTGAGCCTCAGTCTCCTCTGATACAAAATAGACACAAGGCAAAAAGCTTATAGGGCTGCTCTTTTAATGCTTTTAGGAGTCAGTACTTGTAAAGAACTTTGATCATG
This sequence comes from Hydrochoerus hydrochaeris, assembly GCA_004027455.1. Lineage (NCBI taxonomy): Eukaryota > Metazoa > Chordata > Mammalia > Rodentia > Hydrochaeridae > Hydrochoerus > Hydrochoerus hydrochaeris. Next base: position 486,418 of record PVLA01000307.1, on the reverse strand, counting down.
GACTACTAGCACATAGTAAATATTTCATAAATGTTAGTATTATTAGTAGAAACTGACTTGATGATTAGCTTACCCTCTGCCACAATGTGGAAAGTGCCACTTAAATAATAAAGAGAAGTAACAGGAAAGAAAAGAAGCATCCACACTTTTTAAAAAGGCATCTTTTTACCCCCTGGTGCTAGATATTGAATCCAGGGCTTCACACTGAAGTACATCCCTTTTTAAAAAGTAATTTTTTTCATCCTTTATAAAAAGTGTTATTTCACCACTGAGGTAATAAAACTAAGAGTTAAAGGACCTACAGAATTCTGTAAGTGTAGGAATTCCGATGTTTTCTAGTATTTACTGACAAAGAGAAACATGTATGCAACATTAAGAGTTTTTATCACATCTAAAGAACTGAACATAAATCCTAGCTGTAAGTTCTTCCCCCTGACTTTTCCCAAATGGAGGAAAATTCTAAACTGAGATGTAATTGACATATATTTAAAGTTCCCCCTCTAAACGCACACAGTTGTGTGGTTTTTAGTAGATTTGTGATGTTACACAGTTGTCACCGTTATCGGAGTCCAGTTCGGATTGGCCCAGCCCCCACAGCTTAGCCATTAGCGATTCACTGCAGTGTCTACTTCCCCTCTCCAGCCCTTGGCAACTGCTTTCTGTCTCAGTGGATTTGCCTATTCCAGACATCTCAGGTGAGTAGAATTATTAATTATGTGATTTTGTTTTTTAAGATCTACCTTCTTTTCCTTGGCATAATGCCTTGAAGATTCATCTATCATGATATGTATCGATTCCTTTTCTTCTTATGACAATAATTTTCCATTGCATAGCTGTACCGTATTTTGTTTATCCATCCATCTGTTGAGGGAATTGTTTTGTTTGCATTTTTTTTTTTGGCTATTGTAATTAATGCTGCTGTAAACATTTGTGAGCAGATTTGTGTGGGCATGTTTTTAATTCTCGTGGCTATGTAGCTAGAAGAGGAATTGTTGAGTCTTATAGAAATTCTATGTTTGACCCTTGGAAAAACTGCAAACTCTTCTGCAAAGTGGCTACACCATTCCCAAGTATTTAAGGTATAATATTTGATGATTAATTTCCTCTTAATTAAGTGTAAAACAAAGGGAAACATATTATTCATACTAAAGATTCGCAGCTGTTCATAAATGCCTTGAGGGCCTCTGCATCAGCTAGTGTGATGAAGACTACACAGATATCTGAGAAATCAGTGGGCAGTTTTGGCAGTTAGAAGTTGACATTTTTAGCTGGGCCTTATGGCTCATGCCTGTAATCTGAGCACTGAGGCAGGATAATTGTAGATTTGAACCCAGCCTGGGCAACCTAGAGACTTAGCAAGACCCTGACTCAAAATTAAAAAGGGGCAGGGGCTGGGACGTAGCTCAGAGTGAAGGCTGGCTGTAAAAGGAAGTATGAGTGTTTATTTTCCTCTTCTACTACCTCTCTTTTGGCTGTCACTACACAGTAAAGTTTAGGGAGGACTCTTGATAGGACAGCAGATGTGCGAATACCAGGAGAGTGAGCAGGAGTGCACAGGATAGGAAGCCAGGAGTTTCAGGACCAGAAACTCCCAAATCTATGGGTGATTTAGGTGAAGTCAGTTGTCAGCTAGTTATATGACTGACAGTGTCTGGTCTTTCCCATCATAGGCATAACTGAAACAGAAAAGGAAACTTTTGCATCATTTATAGACTACTTTTGCTTTCTATGCCAGAAATCCGGTGGCAACTTTCCTTTTCACAGAATTACCCTTCTTGTTTTGGTTCAGATCTAGGCAGTCATAAAATTTTGTGAGCTGTGGTACATTGTGTGCGTAATTGTATCCACAGACCTCTGGTTCAAAAGGCAGGCTTTTAAGGGTTTCGTTCTGTTACGGCCTACTGAAAGACATGTTTCTTGAGCCCACGTGGGTAGCGCTCTCCCAGGTAGGCTGTGGGAATTTACCAGGACTCGTCTTGTGCTCCTTGTCTTCTTTAGCTGGGTTTTGTTCTTTACCAGCAGGTCCCAGATTCATATACTGCCGATGGCTCTCTGGTATTTTCACTTCTACACTGAAGTCAGTGACAATTATATCTCAGTTTGGAGCAAAAGCTTGTTTATCCCTTTGCAAAACAGCTGTGGAAGGTAGGCAGCTGTATTTGTGGAAAGTAAAATAAGACTTTCACTGCCCCATGCCCGAGATTTTTCCTTAGGAGCCTTCAGGGTGGAAGTGAGTTAAGTACAGGATGTGAATGAGGCATCTTGGCCTGAAAAAGAGACCCAGTCACAGCAACTCGGACTTTATTGGTTTTGTTTAATAGTTTCTATTCTGCCTACTATAGAAATAGTACCAAATATTTACAGCTCTCTTCAATTCTGGTTGTCTGCTCCTACCCTGATTTTCCCCTAACTCAAATCCTTGTTTTCATCTTTGCAGGTCCATCTCAGTGCGGTCCCCTCCCCGCAGTCTCTCAAAATTGTACACATTTTCCCTTTCCCTTTTCAGGATGGTGAGTATTCAAATGAAGTTGCTTTCTAATGGGTTGATGTGCCGCCCATTAGACCGCGAGCTCTCCAAAGGCAAACATTGCTTCTTGCATAGCCTTTGAATCTGTTTCAGGACAGTGCTCTCCCATTAATAAGGGCTTGCTCATTAATAAGCCTGCAAGGTCAGGATAGCGACGGATGAGCTACTGAGTCTCACTAGAACATTGATTTCAAGAAACTTTTGCTAAAATCTTGGGTAAAGATTTATATGAACTTTTATGCTTCACTTGATCTTAAAAGCAACACGTAATCTTTTCTATGCTCTCTTCCTCTGTGGGTTTGTGGAAAGGCTGGGCCGGCCCGGCACTGGGTGAGTGTGGTCCACCTCCACACCTGCTGCTTCCTGACTAGAGTTTCAAAGCCTTCAGAACGGGTGCACGCAAAGCTCGTCTTTTGATATTAGGATAAGTTTCTGTGGATTTAAATTGTGTTGTAATCAGATTTAAGCCGATGAAGGTTTTTCTTTTTTTTTCTTTCCCTTCTCCCTGTCCTTTATAATGAAGCTGTCTCTCTTTAATGCTGTTTGGGCACCTAAAAATAAACAAGCATGTCCAGTTTTGTTGTTTGCTCCTGGATTCCTTCTCCTAGATCACCTTTCCAGGTTGGAAGGGGAAGTTACAAGCAGGCAGGTGTCAGTTTTATTTATTCACGGCCCAATTATGGATGGTCCACATTATTTAAGCCTCAGTTACCACATTTATAAAATGGAAATAATAACATCTACCTCTTACAACTATTGTGAGAATCAAATGCTGGGACATATGTAAAATACCTATCATAGATGGTGAAATGAAACAGCAACTAACCAATAATACTCCTCTCTCTAATTTCCTTTTGGTCTGAATGTTGAAGATTATCCATACTCAGTAAGCAAGACTGCGAGCCTTACTGCTGCTCCCATTTGGAGGATACTTAGCTACTGTTCCTTTTATATATCTGCAGTGTGTCTCTCAAATGATCACATCAGTGGAGGCAGGGGGATTGTAAATTGGAGCCCCTGGGCAATTTAGTGACTTAGGTTGTTGCAAACTTAAAAAAGGGGTTGTAGATGTATCTCAGTGTAGAGACCCCAGGTTCGATCCTTAGTATCTCCCTTAAAATATATGCCTGAATTAAGAAAAAACAGGGAAGATGATGTGGAAGGCTTATTTCTTTCACCAAAGGAGGTAACTAAGCTTGTAAGACAACTTCGATTTTTGGAGCCTGTATTCTAAGCAAGTAAAAAGCCTTTGCCATTGCTGTAGCCATTAATTGCTAGCAGTAAATTGTATAGGGCCAAACAGTTATGGCTGCTGCTGCACTTTTTGGCAGATGGGAGGTGGGGGAACAAGAGGAAAGCAGGCCACTGGAAACAGGCTGGCCGAGTGTGGGTGCACCAAGACTTTTCCTGCACTAAGTCAATGGACAAGATGGAGTTTTAAAAAGAAATGACTTCAGACTATGTTTTCAACAAGCTTTTTCCTTTGTGCCTGTATGTGTGTATGTGTGTGTGTTCTTTGGTATGTAGACATATCTTTAGTTAGTCGTTGATTTAGGACTTGAATAAAATAAAGTCTGGTTCCTTGTTTTTCTTTCCATTAGAGTATGTATCTTCCAGAGGAAGTAAAATGGAAAGAAGGGAACTTAAAAATATGTAATATATTTTCTTATCTGTAAAAGAAGAAAACAAAATAATGAAATTGTGCCACAGAGATTTTAATATTGGTACTGACCTGCCAGTTAAAGAAGGTAGTAACAGAGAATAAATAAATTCAAAAGGAAAAGGAGCCTGAATGCGTGGGTTCCGCTGGGCCTGCCATGGGAGTATAGCTGTCGCCCAAAGAGATAGTGGTATGAAGTGCCCAGCCTGGACAGTGAGGTCCCAGCAGCTGACTCTGCACAGCAGTCTGCTCTGGAGAGGCAATTTTTTCTCACGAGTTTGGTGTGGCAGAGCCAGGCAAGGGAGTAGATAGGCGAGAAAAGCCTGTGCTTGCTGCCAGCTGGTGTGCACATTGCCATCAGAGAGAGGCCTGGTGCTTCCTGGGGTGTGAGCTACCAGAGATGGTGTCTGGAGCACTGTCTACATGGGGGATCAGTAGCCAACCCAAGTCCTAAGAGCCACTCTACATTGTACCTACTTTCCCTGTGCAGAAAGAGAAGGGGAAAGAGAGAGCTAATGCCCATTGAGTGGGTGCCATGTCCTCTGTCTTCTGCCATCTCACCTGATCCTCATTGCAACCTGTGAGGTAGATTTAGGATATGAGTATGTTAGCTTCTAGTATTCCAACAATAAATGACCACAGCTGGGTGGGGTAAAACACTAGAAATGTATCCTTTTATAATTCTGGAGGCTGGAAGTCCAAAGTTGAGGTGTTTACAGGATAGATTGCCTTCAGAGGCTATTTCACAGAGTCCCTGCCATGCCTCTCCCTCTAACTTCTGGTGGCTTCTTGCGGCCTTGGGTGTGCCATGGCTAGTGGTGACATGTCTTCTGTCTCTGCCTCTGGCTTCACACGTTCTTCGGTTTGAATATTTGCCTCCTCAGAACTCATGCTGAAATTGACAGTGTAATGGCTTTGGGAGGTAGGACCTGCAGGGGGTGAGGACGGAAGGGCTCTACCCTCCCATCCTTAATAAATAATGCCTTAATAAATAAATAAATAAAAGGGCGTAAGGGCCCTTTCTTGGCCCTTCTGCCTTTTGTGAAGTGAGCACCACCCTTTTGTCCCTCTGGAGGATGTAGCATGGAAAGTGTCATAATGAAAGAAGAAAATTGTCTTAGCTGGTACCAGACATCCCACCCCTTAGGCAATTAAACTTCCCAGCATCCAAAACTGGGAGGCAATGACTTTCTATTTTTTATAACTTTTCTAAGTCTCAGGTACTTTCTTATAGCAGCATACAACAAATGAAGATATGCAGACTTTTCCTTTAGTTCCATGGGTTCAGATCTTCTTTCTTTTAGCAACATTTGCTTACCATAAATCCAGAATGATTTCATTTTGAGATACTTAATTTAATTACATCAAAGATCTTTTTTTTTTCTTCAAGTAACATTATATTCAGAGGTATGTGATTTAGGACATAGGCATATCTTTTTTGGGACACTACAGTAAGGTTCAATGTTGTTAAATAACTTCTAAAGGTTAGGAAATGCCAGAGATAGAATTTGAACTCAGAGTAATTTGTCTGTAAAGACCCTGCTTGCTGGGCGTGGTGGCGCATGCCTGTAATTCTAGCACTTGGTAGGCTGAGGCAGGAGGATTACTGTGCTGCAAGTTTGAGATCTGCTTGGGGGTACATACTGAAGTCAAGGCCAGTCTGAGCTACATAGCAAGACCTTAATCTTGAAAACAAACAAACAAACAAACTAACAACAAAAAATCCCTCCAAATCCAAATATGGACTCTATGGGCACATGACCAGGTTTGTGTGTGTTTGTTCACACACACACTGCACACACACAGTATGACCATCTTCAAGAATCTGTCTGTAACAGTGATGGCTGGCTTTGTTTTGCTTCTCTATGTATGATTTACACCACTTTGGAACAAATCGAACTGTACTTATGTCATAAGTAATGTCATTGAATTCATGTTCCTTTGCTCTGTCGTGTATCCGATGGCCCCCTCGTTGGGTTTGGGGATAAGACTCATGAGTTTGGAGATAGAATGCACCGATTTGAAAAGTTTGGTTGAAAACCAACAAGTCCTTATACAGTGAGCAAGGCTGAATCGTACCATTTTCCTTCCTTTCCTTTGAATTTGGCAGGGGGAGTGGGATGTGAACAGCCACCCTGTAATTACTTGTCTTATGTCCTGGGTTGTTTGTACACAGCCCAGCGCTCCATCAGGACAGTTGTTTCTCAAGGTGGCCAGTCCCACATGTAAGTGGCCAGTATAAGACATGGCACACAGACTCCAGGGACCTGCCAGTGGCTGAGGGGTGCATTGGAGAAGTTACCTCATGACTTCTGGTCTTTGCTTCTGGTCAAATGAGGGCATTTGATACAGGTTATTTTACCCATGCTCTCTTTCTACTAATAGCATGTGCTTTCAAGGAGTCTCTTCTAGGCCCTTTAAGCGTATACTTGAACATTTGTAGAGAAGTGTACATTTTATAGTAGGTTATAAATCCACTAATACACTTACAGGGAATATGTTAAAAATATTCAAGGGTTGTATTCCAGTGGATAGATGGATGTGAATTGCTCAAAATGTTGAAGACTATATATTGAAATATAGCTTGGTTCTTAGATATGAAAAATTTCCAAGAATTAGAAATGAAAGCATCATAGCAATGATACCGATTTGAAGTTTGGGTGAATCTGTATTTTAATAGGAAAACATGTTCCAGAGCTATGTAAAAAACCAATTGTTGGCTCAATTCAAGAATACCTTTTCCTTTAGAATAACAGCTTTACTTAATTTACCTATAGTAATAACTTTTCAACCTGCAGTTTCTTTTACATCTTTACTTTTCAATAAAACTCTCACTCTGGTGAGAATCTTGAGCCTCCTATATAAAAATTTCCAATCATTCCTATGGAGGGTAAATTTAAAAAGAGAAAACAGGAGACAAGGAAGAGGAAACAGAACTAAATGATTTGTAGAGCAGGAGGGGAGAGCTGTGGGGGCCCAGGGGGCGGGCAGGAGGGAACAGCGGGGTTCCTGTGGGAAGAGGAAGCCATGTGCTTTTCTGGTCTGGACTTGGAAATTGGTACTGAGTATCAGGCAGAGCAGCACTCAGGTTAGAGGGAGACCTGGAAGAGAGAAACATGTCCTTTTGTTATGATCTTTGAAGTAAAACAAAGTGCATAAAATCTGGTTGAAATTGCAGGAAAGACAAGGCCTGAAAAAGTCCTAGAAAAGGAGAAAAACAAAATTGTTATTCATTTAATTATTACAAGCTTAGTGTGGAGAGATTTTGATTTTTTTCTTTTTTTGGTTTTGTGTATCAGCTTTTCCCTCTCTCTTTTCTTCTGTTTAGTAAAGGTACATTTTTATGTGTTTTCTTTTGAGATTACTCTGTTACTTTCTTTGGTCATTCTAGCCTTTTTCTTTTAGAATCAAAGGGTTCTGATGATCCTTGGGACATTTAAGTTGAAGATAGACTACTAGAAGTTTTTGTTTGTTTGTTTGTTTTTTCACTTTTACCCTAGTACTGGGGATTGAACCCAGTACCTTCTCACTGAGTTATATTGTAATCCTGTTTGTTTTTTATTTTGAGATAGGATCTCACTAAGTCAAACAATTTTCCAGACTGGATTCTAACTTATGGTCCTCCTGCCTCACCCTCCCAGACTGCTGGGCTAATGGATTGTGCCAGTGGACACAGGTTTGAGTTGTTTGTTTATTAGGTATTTAGTTTCTGTTCAGTTTATATATGAAGTCAGAACCCTAATCTGAGCCACAAACGAGAATGCCTGTTGCCTAATAGGTGTTCAGTAAAGTGGCAATTTGTCATATGCTACAACCAAAACAAAACAAATAGAAATTTAATAGTGATGACCATATATATATATATATATATATATATATATATATACACACACACATATATACATATATGTTCTATATATGTTATATCTTAGCTATCTGGAACATGTACTATTTTGTACAAGTGAAAGTATGAATATTTGACTGTTTTCTCTTTGAGATGACGGCAACTAACATTTATTGGGTGCTTACTAAGTGCCAGGCTCTGATTTATTATCATATTTAATTTTATAAACAACCCTATCTGGGCCCACTAGCTAGTAACCAGTTAAGTCACTCAAAATAGCCAAGCTATGTAGAAACTAAAAATGTTGGTTTTTAAAAACTGACTTTCCTATATTTGATGTTTAAAAGGAATATCACTCTAGGAAGAAAAGGTAAAGATAATGATTAACGGATATGTTGTAAAATGTACTTATTTACATAGAGAATTATTTATAAGCAAGAATTATTTAAGAAGGTGTCTTGTCTGCATTTTGTCCACTTTTTAAAATATAAAGCAGATATTTTATCATGATAGATAGGACTATATATCAATGTCCATTCTTATCTTGAATCATTTTAAAATTGAAGTCATATAATATTTTCAATGCAGCAAGATTTTTCTTAGAGCAAATAATAAATATCTGCTCACATTTACAAGTCAGCTGGATAAGGCACAGAATAATGATTCACTCAGTGGCCACAGATGAGGACCAAACCTTGCAAGTTGGTTTCTTCCTACTTTCTCTACTTGATTTCCTCTCCTTTTCCCTTTCAATATTAAAGAACATACCCACTGCATTTTTGTCTGTGAGTGGATAAGAAGAGTCTCCTGTCAGAGCAGGTTGATGGAAAGAACATACCCATTTTAGTATTCAGAAGTAGTTGTTTTCTCAAGTGGAGACGTAGTTGGAAATGACCCAAATTTCAGATGCTCTGTGTGGACTTTTTTTTCCCTCTTTGGTAACGGGAGTTGAACTTACGATCTTGTGCTTGCCAGGCAGGCGCTGTGCCACTGAGCTATATCCCCAGCACCACATGTTGACCTTTAACAAAGAGAAACCTCTGAGCCTGGCGCTGCCCAGTTTCCATTATTGCGGATTCCAAGCTGCCGCCTTTGTCAGTGGACTATTATGCGTTTTGCGTGATCTGTTTGCTTTGGAGTGGCTTCAGTTTTCCAAAGACACAGTGGATTTGTAAAAAAACCAGATCATTAATGATAACCCCAAAACACTTATGTTTGAAATATTGGGTAGATGCAGCAGTTAGGATATTTTTTTTCTCCCGAGGGTTGTCTGTTCTTTAAAGGCTTGGCCTGTCCAGTTGCCACCGGATTGAATGCTTCTGCAGATTAGCTGCTCATTGTTTGAATGTTTTCATAGCATTGTTGTCATAAAGCATCTTCATACTTCACAGCTGAGATCTTGACTTCTTGAATGAAAAAAAAGAAATTCAGGGCTAATCATAACAATTAGCTAATATGTCAACAATTAGCACTTTCCATCAACCTGCTCTGAAAGGAGGCTCTTCTTATCCACTCACAGACAAAAATGCAATGATGTAGTTAAGAAAAGCACTGAAACTGGCTCCTAGAGTCCCCTACTGTAGCCAACTAAATCCCAAGGGCATTGTTTACCGTGATTATTCTGCCATTATGATGTTACTGCATAGGCAGAGGGGGGAGCCGTACGCTCAAAATAAGTCTGCTCAGTTTTTTTTTTTCCCTAAAAGACAAAACAAAGCATTAAAAAGAAAACAATCCCTTTTTGGCTGCTTTTGGAAAAGTAGAACAAAAACTGCTGTGAAAGGTCAGCCAGTTACAGTACTTTAGTGTTTAACTGGTAAATATTTTAAAGAAGAGTATATTTAATATTTTACCATTTGGAAACTTTTCAGTGTGTTTTCAGGTCCAGTACAACTCAATCAATGTAAGATTTCAGAGTTCTCTTGTGGGGATTTCTTTACAATGGATACATTATAGTCTGTGGCCATCTATACCACTGCTGGGTCGGAATATGTTTTAACATCTTTTATATAATCCTTCTAGTAATACAAGAACATTTATGCTGTACCTTTTATAAAGAACCACACAGTACTTTACACAAGCCCATATATCTATGTAAATACCATGGATTTGTCTTTAAAACAGACTTAAAACAACTTGTAAATCCCCAGTAGCATCTCAGAATTCTGAGGGTAGGAAAATTTTTAACTAAAATTGGGATTGCCTCTCAGGCGGCATGGTGAGTCCTTGCAGGCTACTGTCAGCACGTAAAGGATGCGGGGTTGGTAGAGGTGTGTGGGCCAGGCCGAGGCAGCCCAGCCAGAGCCAGGGCCTCTGTCAGGGAGGTGGGATGGTTTGAAGAGCAGTGCATGCCCAGAAAGGCAGCCAGCGATGCCACTGCTTTAGAACAGGCAGGGAGAAAGAGGAACTGAGCTGTCCTGTGTCCCCAAGTCTTGGCAGGGTTGTTTGGAGGCCTGTGTTCTTCCTAGAGATGACATGGCAGCACATTTGAGCCATCTGCAGAGCTGGAAACAAAGGCAGACTCTGGGCTCCTGTAGCAAGCTGAAGTCAGGGAATCAGCTTCAATTTAGGACTTCCCAAAGGACCACGAGAGCCAGAAGTGGGCTGTCCAGCTGGGGAAAGGTTATAACAACGGCTGTTTCTCTCGAGCACTTCAGGAAGCTGCTTGCTGTCAAGATGTCATGCATATTTGACAGACAAGAGGTGAAGCAGAACTGTTTTTTTCTTTGCTTAATTTCTACAAGAACAGTTCTCAATTTACCTCCCTACATTTCACAATCATTGAGTTCTAAAGGCTCATTCCCCAACTGTGTACGCATCAACATCCCCTAGGAGCTTGTAGAAATACGTATTCTCAGGCCTCACCCCAGGATTACAAGTTAGAGCTAACATTTTAGCATGATCCCCAGTGAATTTTAGTACACATTACAGTTTGTGGGCCACTCCTTTAAAAGGTGGCATAGCGCCTTTTTAATTCATATGAGCATACCAGAGGAAAATGGTACCCAAGTTAGTGATGGAGACGGACATGCATGCAGTTGCAAGAGAAGTGTTAAAACTTTGTCTACAGGTGAGGTAGTGAGTCCAGCTCGGCCTGAGGAACTCCTACAGACTTCAGTGAGTTTAAACTTTAGTGTTGGATATTTATAGGCGGCACAAATATGTCTGAGAGAAAGGATGGGAGATCCAGAGAATTTAGCCGGGCAAGCAAAAATAGCTCCATCAGAGGAAAATAGGGAGGCAGTTCTAGAATTCTCCCTTTTACATTCTTTTGACTTCTTAGTTTTTCTTTATTGTAGTTACATAGTAGCAGTTGCATATTTGAGATTGTTGATTCAGTTGTAGTGGGGAGGGGCCAGTTAGGCAGGATCACAAAGGCTCTCCTCACTGAAGGACTTGGGTATTTATTTATTTATTTTTGGTACCAGGAATCAAACTCAGGACCTGCATTTGCCAGGGAGGTGCTTATGTCACTGAGCTATATTTCTAGCCCTTGGGTCTTTATTTTGAGAGTTCCGAGGAGTTATTGGTATGTTTTGTGTATGCAAGTGATACGATCTAATATATATTTTTAAAAGATCATGCTGGCTGCTGTGCAAAGAATAGATCTTGGATTTTGGCTTCTTCCAGTATCCCAGAGAGAATGATAGAGTTTTCCAGGTAAAGGAAATCAAGAGAAGTAGAACAATTCACAACATATTTATTGTACAATAGTTTGGTATGTGTTTGATTATGGAGTCAGAATGGGCAAAGAGTTAGCTTTCTGGTGAGTGCAGATAAGTGCATGGTAAATAAACCATTTTGACGATAAATAAACACTGCACGAGGACATGTTGGGGACATGTTGAGTTTGATGTTGGGAAGTAGCTATTTGCTAGGCAGTTGACGTGGAGCTCAGACATGCTAAAGCACAATGTATGGGCAGAGAACTTATAGGAGTTCATAAAGGTTAAGTGAGAGTTTTAGAAGTTTGTGAAAAAGGTAAAGGAATCAGAGACACTTAGCATCAAAAATATTTCAAGGACATACAGGCAAATGAATCATGGATATCTGAAAAGAGGCTAGGACAATCAGAATTTAGACTGATTTGAGTGAAGGTTACTCACCAGATATGCTATGGGGTCTTGGATCAAGCAAGGTTGTTAAAATTCACCTGTTGATATCCTTGAACAACAGAGAGCTATACTGCTATATTTCCTTCCTGGAAAAGTTTCATGTGTATATAAAGGAGTATGAAGGACTTCATCAATACATCCTCAATTTCTGTGCTTTTGTTAGCCTATCAAGTATTTCCTTTAGTGAAAATGCAAATTCTAAAATAAATTTCTAATGTACTCTACAATAGTTGAGTTTTTTCTTTGTTATAAGCACATTCACAGAACATATTTGTCCATTTCAAAGGTAGCAAAAGTCATTCTCCTCTGCTTATGAAATATAGGAATTCTGTTCTCTTGCTTTGTTCAAAAAACTGTGCAGTGTTCTTTTGTTGGGATGATAAAAGAATTGATTGACTAGCTGGTTGATGCTGAGGACTGAGCCCAGCACCTTGCATGCAGTAATCAAGTGCTTCACCAGTGAGCTGCACCATAGCCCCTGTTTTTAATGTAGAACTTTTCAACACTGAGAAAGAATACTAGACTCACCAACTATTTGGGTTGGAAGAAATCTGTTGCATTGGAGGTGAATGAGCTTAGCTTCAGACAGGGGTCATGATTTGCTAAAAGTTCCGTAACTAGGTGACAGAAGGTTTTGATGCTAACTTTCTTGTATTATAGTTGTGCTTTTGACCATTTCAAAGATATTAAATATTACAATCTGTCTGTCTTGCAGTCAGGACAGAGAATTTATAGTTACTTGTTCTAACTCAGTCATCAAACCAGAAGTGAATGCTATGTCTTATGAAGAATTACTGTGATGTTTTAAGGGATTATTCAGTGAACTAGTGTTTTCATAGTGTTGAGACAATTTTGGGTTGTCATACCTTAAGTATACTTTGAGCCCCACTGGAAGGGTAAGTGAATACATTAGGCAAGGATAGAACATACCAGGTGGAATAAATGAGAAATAAATTTGGCAATAGGAGATTTTTATCCGAAGTTTTCCTTGGCTGGAGGCAGTTACAAATATATGATAGGATAGGGGAGTTATTGAACTTTAGTAGAGATTTGTCCAGAATGGTGTTTTCTAGCCCACCATCCATCTGGGTGCTTTTAGCCAGGGCTGCTGTCTAGACCCCTGATCTCAAGCCTATTAAGTCAGAATTTCTAATGGTCAGCTTCCGGTATCATTATTCTTAAAAAGCTCCCTAGGTAATACAAATATGTAGCCACAGTAGAGAAAACATAGTTGTACACGTACAAAATTTGGGATGGTTGTTCTAGGATTATGAAACTGATATAAACAAGTTTGTGAGCAAATGTATATTTGAATCTCATTCTTACTAGTCTTGTCAGCCAAATATGGGTATATTAGTACTTATTTAGTTTTTAATCTTCCCTTTTTTGGAGAGAGGGTCTCACTGTGTAGTTCAGGCTGGTCTTTAGCTCACTGTGTGGCTCAGGCAAGCTGGTCGTGGCAATCATCTTCTTGTCTCAGCCTCCCACATGGGAGGATTGTGGATGTGCATGACTATGCTTGGCTTTGAGTTTATTTTTAATTTTTAATGGTTAAAAATAATTTCCATTAACTTGAAATCTGTTAACTTCTTGAGTAATATTTTTAGCAAATATTTCACTGAATTTACATTAGTACAACAGACCTACTTTTTTCCTTTTCCAATGCATGTATTATACCAGGGCATGGGTCAAAATTGTCTAGACTTAGAATAGATAAAGTTTAACCTGTCATTGCGAATATAACAAATAGTTTTGTCAATAAAAATTACTTAGGAGATTAGGAAACCTTAAGTTGACTCTACTTCCTGATTTCATCATTTCAGGCCTGGGTATAATCAGAGGATGTGCAGAGAGTCAGAGTAATAAAGTAAAGGTGTTTGCTGAATACCCACTCCAAAATATCTGCGTAGTGGAAATAAAACAGGAAGCAGATTCATGAGTGAGACATTTCTAACATTAGGGCCTGTGTTAGACACAGGACTCCACAGCACACCACAGGCCAAAAGGATAACTTCAGGCACACTTGTTGGATGGCTCCTGGGATTCCACAGGTCCCCAGAGGAGGGAGAAGCAATTCTTCTTAAAGCTTGAACAATTGTTTTATAACTTTGCGGTCTCCAGAAATGTTTGTGTGAATTCTCCTCCCACTAGGAATTATAAAGAGCCCCAAACTGGAAGATCTAGTGAAGGCGTTGAAGCTAAAAGATCTTCCTTAGAACTCTCATTTTGTTCCTCAACAGATGGGGGACTGTGGGTGCTGGCAGCAACTTCTCAGAACCTTGGTTTCTCCATCTGTAAAATGGGAATAAGAATTCTAATATGAGATTAAAAACATGAGATATGTTATAAGGAAGACATTTGGTAGTGTCTGTATACAGTGTTTCCAAATTTGTAGCTGTTGTTACTGTCTTTCCATCCTCACCATCTTCTAGATCCTTTCTGTTTGGTGAGTGTTAAATTTGGAAAGAGCTGAGGCCATGGAGCATAGGGATGGACAAGGAAACCACTTCTGAAACAGCAGTTGAAAGTAGCCAATTAAGTACCACAAAATGTGGTACCTAATTGGGTGTGAATTTTTTTATTTGAAGTCATCCTGAAACGTGTGTGTGCATGTGTGTGTGTGTGTTTATGTGAGTGTGTGTATATGTAGCAGTGGGTGTCCTAAGAACCGTGGCTCCCTCCATTCATGTTTTTGGCAGGGAGTCTCAGAAGTGGTTCGTTCCAGAGTACAAAGTTCAGCCTCCAGGGGCACTTGAGTACTTAAGGGTCTGATGAAGTCCAAGAAGAGGGAATACGTTTATTAGCTCCTCAGATTAAAAGTAGATGGGGGGGGGCTGGAGATTTAGCTCAGCAGCATAAGCGCCTGCCTTTCAAGCATGCAGTCATGAGTTCGATCCCTGATACCAATAAAAAAAGAAGTAGATGAGAGGCCATTGATAATCTTAAAGAGATATCAAGAGTGAAAATAGACATATTTAGTGAACAACTCCAGACTCAACTATACCTTTTATGGACAGCTTCCCCAAAGAGTTAAAGACATTATCTCTCAGTGATACACAGATACCCAGGTTAATTGCAGCACAACTCATATAGCTGAATCTTGGAAGTGGCTGTAAGCGCATTAACAGATGAACAGATCAAGAAAATGTGTATAAACACAATAAAGTACTACTCAGCCATGAAGAAGGATGTAGGGAAAACGATGCTATGTGTAATGACTCAAGCACAGGTTAAACAGTACATAGTTTACCTTATGTGAGAAACCCAAAGTCTAAATAATTTAAAGAGCAAAATAAAGGCAGATGGAAAAAACCAGGAAGGTAGACTTTGTGGAGATGGAAGGCAAACTGGAGATAGGGAAATGGGAGGGAACGGAGAAGAGGGGGAGATAAATGTGGTTAAAGTGCAATATGTGTATGTATCGGTTCCCAAGATGAATGTAATCACTATGTGTTACACAGTACACACAATACAGTATGTATTATATAAAGAGAAACTAACAAACAGTGGCAAGAACAATGAAATCAGTATTCAAAGCAAGGCGGAGTATTTGAAAGGGATAATGGGAACCTGTTTTTTATTGTAATAATTTTTTTAAATTAAAAACCCCTCGGAACTCAGTGATACTTACATGAGTCGTGGTGCTAGTCCTAAAACAAATATCATTTTGTTGTATGAGGAACAAGACCGGTTCTAGCAGCTTCTCATCTGATTTACTAGAGAGGGTTGGGATTTTTCCTATCTCAGGAAATTTCAGACAGAAAACCAGAACAAGAGATGCATGATTCCTGTCATAATGCTACTATGGGTGAATCTGAACACACATGCTGTTAAATGAAATAATAGTGAGAAGCCCAGCGCTGGCACATCGACAGCCCTGTATTACTTACTGTTCTTACCTTCACATTAAGCTTTCGCCGTGTGCTAGTCTCAGTACTGCCAGATAATATCTGTTAATTCTCACAATAGATATAAAAGAGCTATTATTATCATAGGATTCAGAGAGGTTAAGTAATTCAAAAGTCATGTGGCTGCAGTGAGTAAAGTCTATTCATTCTCCATGGATTTATCCAATCAGCATTTATTGAGTATCTACAGCATGCCAGGCTCTAGAGGGAGCTGGGGATAATCAATGAACAAGGCAAACAGTTCCTCTATCCAATATATTATAATCCAGATGAGATGGGCTATAAATAAGGAAATCAACCTACGTGCGAGAGTGATTATTGAGTATAAAATAGAGAGAAAGAGCTGGTCTGACCAGACAAGAGAGAGCTGTTTCATAGAAAGGTAGTCGGAGGTGCAGAGGTGGACGTGGATCAAGGAACTGGCTGGTGGTGGCTGACACATTGCATCCAGGGGGAGGCGGGAAGGTGAGTGGGGCTGGCCCAGGAGCCAGACCACTTTATCTGTGGCTCCTCCAACTGCTGGAGTGGTATCTCTGGCTGTGTGTTCACAGATCTCCATTCCTGCATGAGCGAATCAGGAAAGGAGTGGGGACAATGAGATCCCATTCAAGGACCATAGAAGGAGGTTAACTATGTCACTTCCTATCACACTTGATTTGCTGGCAGGTTAAGAGCAAAGACTGGCAAGATTTATATCCCAGCTCTATTGCTCAGTTTCCTCATCTGTAAGATGTAGATGATAAGAGCAGCAGTTGGCTCCTTCATTACTGAAAGGAAGAAGAGATTGGATGAAAGACAGTGTGATAAATATGCACGTATTTCAGAGCAAAGGGATGCCACCATGCATAATTACACTGGGGTGCAGGCATCCACAGGACCTACCCTGAGAAAACTGGGCATTTTATGCAGAGATGATACTAGCTATCTCCACTAGCGCATATATGATTGACTTACTTTACACGTTTTTTTCACTTAAAATTATTATCAAAGAAGTTGACTTATGTTTTCAGGAATGAGTGAAAGCGCAAATGGAAGAGATGATAAAATTTATCCCATTTAAATTACATCTTAAACTACTGGGCCTCTTGGGAACGTATGTAGATGAACCACAGTGGCAGTATGAATCAGTAGCGAGAAGACACCCACAATGCCCCGCGTCTTAGGTATGTCTGGTGGGAAACAGTTGTCTCCCTTGGTTTGCGATTTGCATTAGAAGCCTGCGTGTTAGTCTCTAAAGTCAAACATTTCTCACACTTGGGCCTCTTTATTTGTCACATCTCCACCTTTTAAAGTTTTCTTCAATATGCAAATTGATTCCTATCAGGATTCATAAGCTCTACCTTTTTGCCAAGTTACTCAGAAATGCTCTTTGACTCTAAAGAAAAATTAGTTTTGCTCTGGGACTTTGTGGGAGAGAAGCCTTCAGTAAGTAATAAATAACCTATCCAGGTTGGAAAGGGAGGTGACCACCTACAGTGTGAATCACAGACACAATTCACAGACCTCTGTGAGGAACTTAACCTGCCAGCATTTTCTTTTTCTTTCTGGGAGAACTAATATGTCATGGCAGATAAGGCAAATATGAGATGAATATGAACTCCAGGCCCCTAACAGCGTAAGGAAATGTAAAAAAAAATCAGAATTGGGTTGATAAGAGGGAAAATCACAGCCAACTGTAAAAATACATACACCTTACCCATCCCCCTCCAAATAGACCCATGCATTTCAGCAAATGGTAAATAATGCTTAAAATGGCAGAAGCTAGAGTTGGGAAAATAAGAACCAGGTGTTGAAAAGAGGGAAAATCAAAAAGAGCATACATTTTCTGTCAACAGTCCCCACCATAAATCGTAGCAATGCCACCATCACGACCTGGAGCCCGCAGGGAAGAGACTGTTGTAAAAATGATAGATCAGAATCACTACAAACCAGGTCTTGATAAAACAAAGAAAGTTGATTTCGAGGTCTGATATATATCTATAATCACAAAGAAAGAGGGCCTGATCATGGAAGGGCCAAATACATGAAGAAATGAAAAGTTCAAAATCTGGTGGTGGCTTAATATTCAAACTGAGCCAAACATCGGATAATACAGTGGAAATTGACGACTTGGTGTAATCCAGCTGCAGCAGAATAGAGATATATTACAAATTTCTTCCCAAGAACAGAACCATATATATGCCAAGGTCTGTTCATCACATTTTTATGTATTCTTCATATCTGAAAACAAAAGAGAATGTACTGTCTATGCCACTTTCATAAAATAGGGTTAACATGTTCCTGGGTGTCTGTTATTCTCTTCAAAAACAAAGCCCACCACCCTTTAAGAAAAATGTGTATCTATAAAAATGAGCTATTGTGGGCACATTTCTTAAATGATTTCCCTAATCACACTTCCCAAAGACTCAGATTTTGTGCATTTGTGCGAGTTTTTGGGGTGGAGGTGGGGAAAATGGAGGAAACGGGGGTGTTGGAGTTCCTGCAATGCAGAAATTACACTAGGAGCTGCTGGAAAATTGCTTGAGCATGTCAGTCGTATTCTGATATAGGGTCTCATTGAAATACTGGTCTAGCTGCTTCCATAGACTTTCTAGGACTATATTTATAAGGCATCAAATTTTCAGGAGTGCAGTGTGGAGATCCTTGTGTAGAGGTTTCAGAAGGTCTTAATTATGATGATTTTTAGCCAAGTTAGTTATCTTGCACGGAACCTTCTTTCCCTGATGTAGCCCTACACTGAGTATATGAAGGAAGCAAGATTATGGCTCCTTCACCTTCTGTTTTTCTAGCTGGCTTTTTTGTGAGTCATTAGTTGACAACTAGTAGCTTAGCATAGCTATGCTAGGAAGTGTTGCTCTCACTGTCTGCCCGACACCTTGATCTGGCTTCAGAACTGTGAGGTCCTTAGACCAGCAACATCAACCTCCATGGTGAAACTTGTTTGAAATGCAGATTCTCAGGTTCCATAGACTTACAGGATCGGGCAGCTCAGCAAGCTGTGTGTGTTTGTTTGTGGTAGTGGAGAATGAGTGCAGGGCCTTCACACTCAGCTTCCTCCCCAGCCTTGTTTATTATGAGACGGATCTCACTAAGTCAATAAGCTGCCCAAGCTGGGTTTGAACTCATGATCCACCTGTTTTCGTCTCCCAAAGAGCTGGGATTACAGGAATGTGCTATTGTACTTAACTTGCAAGCTGTGTTTTATTAAGTGTTCATGCAGCTAAAGTTTGATCTAGCACAGGTGGGGTGAGAATTATTGAGGACTTTTAGGAGATTCCTAAGTGAGGCTTATAATGTTTATTGCTGTGTGGTAGCACCCAAGTTTAGAGGTGGTTGTCTTTTGGTACTAAAAATAATCAGACCCAGAATTTTAGAAACTTGCCTAAGATCATGCAAACAGTCAAGTAATCCAGGATTATGAAGCCAAATCCTATGTCTCCAAATGTGGTCCCAATTGATACAGGAAGGAGCCCGACTAGTTTTTCAGTGTTTCTAGAATGAATGGCCCCTTCTTAAAAGCAGACCTCTAGCTCTGTTATAAATTTCTATTTATTGGGCTGCATTGTATTCAGGATTCACTTTCATATGAATCTAAAATTGTAATCTCTGTGGAAGGATCGGATCTGTGAATATTCGTTAGGTCTCCTAATGAAGGTCAGAGTAGGCAGAACATGAGAAGATGTAGAGGAGCAGAGGGGACTTGTGCTGTGAGTTAGGAGGTCTAAGTTCCAGTCTTTGTACGTTAGGGACTTTGCGACTAAGCCATCTCATTTCTCTGAAGCTCAATATTTTTCTATCTGTAACATGAGAATGTTTTATCTTTTTTGCATAAACAAATTTATTTAGGATTCTTTGGCTATTTTTATATGCAAGACTTAAAGTTACTTCATTATTTTTATTTTATTATTATTATTATTATTACTGTCTTTTTGAGACAGGGTGTCACTATGCAGTTTAAGCTGGCCTTGAGCTCACTTTGTAGCCCAGGCTGATCTCAAACTTACAACAGTCCTCTTACCTCAGCCTCTGGAGTACTGGGATTACAGGCATGCACCCCACGCCTGGCCATTTTTTTTCTTTTAAAGAGGAAAAAAGTAAAAACAATGATACAGAATTTCATAACAATGTAATAGGAAATTAACAATGGTTAATATATTGCATATTGTCATCTTCACAGTAGTTGCTCAGATTACAAGATATAGGCATGTAAAACTGATTGAACAGTGTAAGTAAAATGGTTCTCTTCAATGAACTAAATTAGTGTAATGATCTTAGCTATCTTGTGTGTGTGTGTGTCTCCCTTCCTTCTTTTCCCCTTTAAGAATCTTTAGTCTTTTGTATGAGGTTATGGTGATGTCACGATGAGCAAAAGTGAGTGAAATGTAGTAAAACTCCAGAATATCCTTTCAATTCAGGGCCTTACTACTGATCATGTAATGAGGAGCCAGGAGCTGCCTGCAGTTACTCACCATCTTCACAGCCAGTGCTCTCTCTCTGCTCTGATTCGTTTCTGCCAGAGCAGGCTGTTTTGTGGGACAGTCAGTTAAGTGCATCTTTGGCAGATAAATTAATTGTATTCAGGTTCAGTGCCAACTGTGATAAATAACGATGGTGACACTGGGACAGGGTTAGGATTATGTGTGACTGGGGAGATGGAAGCTGCTAAAAGCCGTTGGATTTGCTCGAGGTGATGGTGGGCGGATAACTCATGTCAGATGGGAGCATCCAACTCCAGAAAGTGACTGTTGGTGTTGGGTAGGATTCACAGCAGAAAATGAGAGCCAGGGCCTGGGGGTCTGACGTGTTTACAGCTAGGTGACAGTTAGGCATGGCAGCCTGCAGAGGAGTCTCCACACTGGGGTAATTCTACATTTTTTGTTCATGTAGGCAAACCATGATTGAAATCATCTTTGTAAATATATAAAGTCTACCAAAAATGTATGTACACTTTAACAGTTTGCCATACTAATAAATGTCTGGAAGCTAATGGCCATTGCTTTGAGCATCTTTTGTAGCTGTAGAGGCCAAGGGTAATTTGAATTACTCTGATGATGTCTCAATCAATTTAGTATTAAAATATTTGTATAAGTTCTTCTTTTCCTGATATTTACATTTTTTGGGTGGACTCTATATTTACCTGAATTTTCAATAAATTATGAATAATATATAAAGCACTAAGACAGGGGTTACATGCATTAACCGTTGGAACTATCCTGGCATTTAGGTGTTAACAGAGCAAGTGTCCCTGGTCTCAAGTGCTTGGGATCAGAAGTATTTTGGAGTTTGAAATATTTGCATATAAGTAATGAGGTAGATTGGGGATGAGACTTGAATCTAAACAAAGCAATTCATTTATGTTCTATCTACACTTTTTTATGCAGCCTGAAGCTAATTTTAGACAATATTTTAAACAATTTTGTGCTCAGAACAAAGTTTTGCAGTGTGGGATTTTCATGTCAGTGCTCAGAGGGTTTTGGATTTTGGAGCATTTCGAGCATAGATTTTGGATGAGAGATTCTCATTTTGCAGAGAAAGAACTGAGGCCTTCAAGGGCCTAATAATTGGCCAAGTCAGTAGATGGTGGAACTGGGATTGGAACACTAGGCTATCTGAGCTCTTTTCCTTGACCCTTGCTGTGTTGTGCACCCCTCCCACCTCCATGGCCCTAGAACCAGGCACTGGCACAGCTCTGAGGGTGGTTCTTGCTTTTTAAAGCTGTCCAGGATCCCAGTAGCAGGGCTTCACAGTGGCTTAGAGGTTGCAAAAGCAGACCTAGTTGACCAGCTCTATCAATCCACTTCCCATTCCCACAAATCTGTGTTTCATCCATAGTGAATTTCTTTTCACTCCTCAAATGTATTATGGTCCTTTGTGACACTGGCTAGGTGCTTTTTCCTAAGTGTGACCTAAGATCTACCTACTTGTTAAAAGATGTAAACTCTGTGTCCCAAACTTAGACCAACAGAACCAGAATCTTGGATCCAGGCCCTGGAATTCGCACTGTATAACACATCCACAATGAATAGGAGAGACTGAGAGCCCCTGATCTGCCTTTGTGCATGCTGTGCTCTCTTCTTAGGACACTTCTCACTTTGTGGCTCACTGCCTTTCCTACTGTCTGAACACATTTGGGTGCTAAGTTAGATATCACCTCCTTGGTGAAATTTTCTCCATCCCAACAGTTAGCAGTCTTCACTTATGTCCTTCCTATCGCTTGGTTTCTGCCTGTCATAATCTCTATCATTTTGTTTTGTCCTTTTTCCTACCTTGAATTCATTGAGAGCGAGGACTATCTGTTCTCTCCAGGGTCCAGCTCTGTGCCTGGTCCTACAGAGTGACCACAAAATGGTTTCATATAGGAAGATGAAGATAATGTAGGTGCGGTCCTATCTTGGGTGGTAGGTAAGTACAAAGACAGGGTTCTACCGTAACTTGCTTTAGGGCCTGAATCTGGGCTGCATTCTGAGGTGGAAGGTTGGTCCTTGCTTACTAACACCTAAGGAAAGGTTGGCAAATCAGGCTCAGCTAGCGACTCACATAGCACTTCTCAAATTTCTCATCACTTAGACATACAAGTAGTGCTTATTCTTACAATCAATTTTCAGATGCTGGGACTGCTTTGGCTTCTTTGTACTGGGCTCACAGCAGTAAAGCTTTGAGATTCGCCTGTGGGAAGCCTTGGCAGTTGTTAACAAGTTAGTAGGGAAGGTTACATCAAATGTGGAAATATTACCAAGCTATTTTTGTACATACAATTTGAGGTGAAGCAGGGGAAGTTTCCTCAATCAAATTTTAGAGAGAAGATCAGAAGTGTTATTGTCCTGCTGGTGTTCATGCCTCAAAGTAAGAAAGATCTGAGTTTTAACCAAGGCTCTGCAGCTGTGTGGAGCCTGAAAGGAGCACTGATGTGAGAGTCCTTAATGGACTGTGAGCTTGTTAGGCCTTGTGGCTTTGATTCTTCAGCAGCTCAGTCCTTTGACTGGGGCTAGGAGAGCTGGCAGCTGACATGGAGCCTGGACTGGGGAAATGTCAACTGTTTTTTTAGCCTTATTCTTAATTTTTACTTAGTCACTTCATTTCCAGAACCTTCTCTCTTTTTGTTATATTTGCCACATTATAAATTCTCCTTCAGCCGTTCAGATGGGAAAAAAATATAAGGTTTGGGTTTCTTAAGAAAGTGTTTTTGCTTTTTAAACAACCATTAAAAAAGAGGGTATTAAAAGTTATTTGTTGTTTCAGTCAAGTTTCAACAACAAATGTTAGTGGGACTAGTGAAAGCCAGAGCATTCTCATTCCTGGATAATTTTCTCCTGCCCTTGTTTGCCTGCATATGTTTTAAGAATTTCCAGAGTGGTTGTTTCTATTTAAGGCACATCATCTGTGGAATTCTGAAATACAAGTCAGTTCTTTGAAATTTTTGATAAAGCTCACTTCTTAATAACAGGAGAGTTTCACATGCCTTCGTAGCCACTTGGCCATCTGTAAATAAATGAAGTTCAATGAGGAAAATAGCATAAGGAAGCTGTTTCGCTTACTATTTCCATTTTGTTCATTCACATCATCAGATTTCAAGATGACAAATATGGAAAGAGTGTGAGAACACTTTCTTTTTTAAAAAATATATTTTGAAACTTGGATCTGAGTTCAAACACTTAATTTAAAGGAGACTTATGATTCAAATGTGAGTTATTTATTGTCTTTGTGATTTTCCAGAATTTAAATTTATGTTGGGATAAAGCAAATTTAAGGCTATATTTGAACAACAGTGGGGCACATTCTTCTCTTTGATTTACTTGTTCTTCAAGTAGAGTCTCTCATGTCCTATGTTTGAGGCTGTGGACATGCATATGAAAGTCTCAGATTAATGCATTCCTGTGTCTTCTCTTGATTGTGTGTTTGATCACTGGGTCACATTTATACCACCTGAAGAGGAAGTGATTCTGATTTACAGCTCAAAATGTGCCTGACTAAACCAAATGGTGAACATTTCATTATTTCAGTTTTATGAGTCATGTCTGAAGGGGTTTGCTTCAGAAAATAGACCTCTGCTCAAAAGAAGAAAGCCTGTTCTCATTAGGCAGTAGGTATTGAGTCAGCAAATCATGGTATGTGTAGCCCAAAACATCAGGCAAACCCTTTGTGTAGTCATGACAAAATCATCTCATTCCACTGGCATGCACACACCTAAGTATGCCCAGCAAGCGTCCCTAGACAGATGGGCAGACCTGTATCATGGGTCAGCACAGTCCTCAAGAAAAGCGGGGGCTCATCCACAGCAGTAGGGCAGGGTTGTGACTCCAGGCGCATGTCCTTCCCTCATCTTTTCTTCCTCACATGTCTTTCCCCAGTGCCAATAGCAACACAGATTGCAAAGGAAGAGAGAGGAGCCTGGAAAACGTGAGTGTGTGCGTCAGTCTTTGTGTGCATCTTTGCTTACTGTCAGGCTCGCAGAGTTTTATTCAACCTCTGGCACAATGCAGCCTCTGTAGAAAAGATATTAGGAACAAAAAACAAACTTGAAGATTCAGGAGCAGGAAGCCAGAATTATTAAGAAAAACATTCAGACGATGCCATTAAAAACATATGGGGATTCTATAAGGTCCTGAAAAGAAAATGTTTAATTATGCACCGTATGCAAAAGCCATCATGTTTAGATTAATACTGAAGACCCAAGCTGCGTGGGGCTTAAGTGGTCCGCAGTGATGCATCAATCTCTTTACTCCTTTAAAAATAATGTTTTGCTTTTGCTGATGACGAATACCTTTCAAACTGTTGAGATCATGCTGCTGTAGTGATACACAGAGTTCAATGAAGGTTCCAAATTAACTTTTGATGGTCCTTGAGTTAGATGTCTTCCTTTTTCTTTTCTCCCTGCCAATCCCCTCTCCTCCCAGGCATGCCCCTTCGCCTCTTCAGCACACAGAACTTGCTGTCCTGGTGACCATTCTGGGATCTTGGTCATTCTTCGAAACACTCCGTTTTGAGATTTCTTGTTTCAAGACACTAAAGATACATTGCTTACATTTTAAGTATTATTGGTTGCAGTGATTTTGATTTCCATTCTCAATAGCTCAACTCAGGTGCTTGAAGAATTATAGAGCGCTCCTCACTTTTTAACAAACATGGGAACTATTTTCTCTCATCTGAATGGGATGTGTTTTAGGATCACTGTCATTTTTCTTGGGTCTTTGCAAATGCATCGAATCATGATTTTATTACTTTATTTTGTTTTTATTTTGAGACAGTCTACCTTGTAGTTCAGACCAGCCTTGAACTCACTATGTATCCTGGGGTGGTCTCCATCTGATTCTCCTGCCTGAGCCTCCCAAATGCTGGGATTCCAACACCACCACGCTGCTCTGCTCGGCAAGTTGTGGTTTTCAATAGTCTGTTTATATGGGAGGGGTGACACAAAAAGGAAAAAAAAGATTGGTAGAAAACAGGGCTTCTCTGCAAGGACAGTGGATCTGCTATGAGTGAATATAAGCCAAGATTGCAAAAAATAATCAGAGCTTAATTTACTGCGCTCACTTCAAGCTTAAATACTGGAAAAGTAGACATGTCTTCTCAGAATTTAAAAAATACTGTACACATGCAAAAAAGACGAGAATAAAACAAATCATATAAAAATGAGAAAAGCAGTAAAAGGAGGTTAGATTCTCATTTGAAAATCTTTACTCATCTTAAGAAAGTCAGAATGTGTTCTGCTGGTGGTATTTCACTTTAGGGAGTTTTACGGACTTAAGCACTTGGGATTTTGACCCTCATTTATTGGACCAGGCCTCTCTAAGTAAACATGTGGCTTATGAATCAGTGGACAGATTTGTTACTCACACTTGAATGTGTCAAAACGTTTTCTTAAGTGTCAGTCCGGCTTACTGCAATAAAAATATAAAGCTCCTCCTACCCCCTTCTTGTCTGTCATTTTTTATATTATATATATGATTGAAAATTACAAATGACCAAGGCCTGCAATTATTTTTAATAAGATGGCAAGCTCTAGGAACCTGACTGGCTTACTCAAATGCCTGTCTGGAATCAGACTCACCCACTGCCCCGTATTAAAGTTTTTAGATTCAAGGACCTTAATCATACAAGGGTGATTTCAAATCCAACCTAATTCTTTCTTGTGGAATCCTAAATCTACCATTGTTTCAGTGTTTTCTTCTAGTGTATTTGTTTTTGTGTGAGAAAACTTTGCTGCTATTGGTTAGCAGCCAGCTACTTGTCACAAAGAGCCACCTGTTTTTGAGTTTACACAGGATATGTTGGATTTATGTTATACAATAGGGTCAATTTAATTATGTTTTTCCTTAAGTACAATGCTACCTGGAATTACTTCACTACCTGATACATGCTCAATTTTTGGAGACAAAACAAAACACAGCAAAAACACTAGCCCTGACTTAAGTTAGCTTAAGGTATCTCATTACCTCAATTTCTTCATTATGCATTAAAAGCCATATACTTTCAGTATGAAAAAATGACTCTTCTGAACTCCACACAGTCCTTGTTATTTACAATGTTTCAAAGCATTAGAATTACTACAAAAGATTTATTCATATAGCAGAGCATGTAAAATTTAAAATCAATAAAGAATATAAATTTTGCTTGTCTCCTTGAATTGATTCCTTACTCTGATAGCTCAATACTCTAATACTATACTTTTTTTTGGTTCCAGTGTCATTAACCGATAATAGTCTCTGGACTTTCTTCCCACCGCTTGGGGACAGTTTGGAATTTCTGACAATATTCTTCACAGACAGTTGTCACAGACAATTGTTACTCCTCATACAGCTTCTAAAAATGAACAGGCAGAAGAGAATTATTAGTTTGTTTCTGTGGTATTAGAAACTCAAATATTTTCTTTTGATGTGGTAAATATAGCTAAGCACTTGATTTTGTGGGGGAGTGGACAAGGATTTGGACTTGGAATGTCTTAGCAGTGGCAGATTAATCTCATATATGTCTTTTAAAACAAGGAATATTTGGTTCCATTTTTTATAATTTTCTGCTATGAGTGTTTCAAGCCATACTTTGCTTGGAGTTAGAAAAAGGCACATGCTGAGACCACTAATGTTGGGAAGGTGAAAATTTTACCATCATTCTCCCAAAATTTCTTCTCAAATGTATTTGCATGGGGAGAATCTATCTCATTACAGACCTTCTAGTGTTTCACAGAGTGAAACAAAACCTTCTTTAATAGCTTTAGAAATAAAGATAACTCAGATTTTAAGTATGGAAGGTGGTGAACAGTTATTCTACTACTTGTCCCTAAATTTGCCAGGGTTGTTTGCTAAAATCAAGGTGATATTCGGGTCCCCTAGCTATAAGCGGCAAGCTTACCTTGGTTTCTAGAAATGCAATGCAAAATATCAAATCCAAACACGTCAGTGAAATCTAAACTCGCTTTCATTTCTTAATGGCCACTCTCAGCCTGTGAAGAACAGAGGCATGATTGCTTGCTGAGGCATAAAACCAGAAGAGTGTCTGCGTTTGCACCAGGTATTTTTACTTGCTAAACCAAGGCTTTCCAGCCAATCTCTTAAATTCTTCCTTCTCTTACATTTGTTTAGTTTAGTGATTGACAGAGCTCCCCACAAAATGCCAGAGGATCTCGATTTGAATCCCAGCTCCTTGACTTTGCTATGTAACCTTGTGCAACTCTTTAACACAGAATCTAGACTTGCAAAGTGGGGATTAAGGACTTTGGTCCTACCACACAGAAAAATTGCAAAGTAAGCTCCATGCAGGCTGCAGAAACCCTACACACATTAAAAAAGTTCAGATTTTGAATTTTCATATTCTCTTCTATCTGAGCTAATGTTTTGCTTCAGGAGAGAAATTCCTCATTGATAGCTTGAGAGCTTTAGGGATAAAGTAGCTGAATAAAATACAAATTGCCCAGTTAAATGAATTCCAAATAAATTTTATATAATTATACATGTAAATATATGAATGCATTAAATATGTAACAACATGGGTATACTATAATGTACTATTATAATAATATAGTACTATATTGGTAAATAAACAATTATATATAATTGGTGTTTAGTATACGTATGTACATATGGCCCATGCAGTATCTAGGACAATTGTAAAAAATTACTGATTTATCTGAGAATTAAATGTAACTGGGGATTTAGTATTTTTATTTGCTAATGCAGCAACCCACTTTATAGGTTCTGGCTGGATTTTTTTCTGTTTTTTTACGTTACATAGATAACAAATGGCCTCGAGAAACTTGGGGGAGGGTGCGCGGGGTCTCCTCATGTTTCATGGTCAGTGCCTGAGTACTGAGCCCAGAGTGGGAGACACAAGCATGAGTGCTGCCATGTGCACTCGCGCGCACATGCTAGGACCAGATGTATAAAAGGGCAAAGTCAGCCTGGCTCCTCTCTCTCGCTGTGAGGGGCTGAGGGGAAAAGTGATGTGCTGGGGTGAGTTCCTTTCAGAACGCTCCTGGGAGGCACAGATGCTTCAGAGGAGGATCCCTCCTCCTTTCCAGAAGAAGCAGCTGAGAAATCTCCCATATAGGGCCCAGAGCTGAGGACAGAGTTGCTGCTGATGACCTGTCACTGTCCTTTACCTAAGTACTCAGGGGTCTGTCTGGTCCCTGCTGGTGTTTGCCTGTGTCTGTCTGAGAGAGCAAATTGCTCTTTTTTTTTTTTTTGGTATTGGGAATTTAATTCAGGGCCTTGCACTTGCCAGGCAGGAGCTGTGCCACTGGGCTATGTCTCTGGCCCACAAATTGCTTTTGGATGACTTTCTGCTTAGTACATTTATTACCAGGTTTTGTTTGATGAAAAAAGAGCTCAGCTAGGTTGACCATAATTTTAATTTTTAAAAGTGATGACCATTAAAAATTATCTATACCGTGACATCATACTTGTCTCCTCCTATCTATTATGTTGGGAAGGTCTTAAAAACATCAATAATTAGTGTTCTCACCTTTTGTTTTAAATTCTGGATCTGACACTAAGCCCTGGGCCTTTACAGGTTGTAAGGGTTTGGGCAATTTGCATATACTAATTACTAAGAACATTTACTATTTCAGAATACTACTTCCAAAATCTGATCAAATGCTAGGTAGTTGTCTTGTCCTACATATCAGAATATTATATTACCTAAGCTTTCTTTTCTTTTTTCTTTTGCCGTAATGGGTTATACTAGCCACATCTATACCTTTTACTTTTATCACACTTTTTTTCTTTTACATTCCCATCTGTGTGATGACATATAAACTTTGTGGATGTCTAGGACTAAAATATCTGGGTTAGTACAAGAGCTGAGAGCATCGGGTTGTGGCTGAGCAGATGTTAGACATACCTTCTTTACTTTTCTGGGCTCACTTATCACACAATGGCTCTTAAGAGACTAAATCTACTGTGCTTTAGTGCTGCGGGTTTGGTCCTTCAGCCATGTCAGATGGGTTCCCAGTCTATCATGACACCAGCAACAGAACCTGCACAGACCGCATTTTCATGAATTCCATGCCCCTCTCAGAGGGCAGTGAAGGATTCTGGATTAGAATAGCTATCACAAGTGATTTCCCCTTGAAGTTTGCCCTTTGGTTTGTGAAGAAAGGTAACTAGCGCTTCTTAAGTTCAGAGACGGTGATCTCACTCGTTTTTGCACAATATGCATTTAGCAAATAATTTTGAGCTATTTTGCCACAGGAAGCATAAAAACAAAGCTATCTGATTAAATAAGGCTCTAATTGTAGTTTCCATTTGGCTCCACAAGGAAGTCTTGGAACCTTTGCTTTTTTTTTTTTTAAAGCCAAGTGGTGTTTCTCAAACTTTACTGTATGCCGGAATTCCTGGAGTTCTTCCTGGGTCTCTCTGACAGAATTTCTATTCCAAGATTTGGATAAGGCACAGGAAAATACATGTCTAACAAGCTTACATGGACCATACAACTTAGAACACTAACTGTCACACATCTGAAGACCCCAAGGATCTGCAGATACATAAGAACATTTTAGAAGGCCAACTTTTTTTAATATTTTATTTCATTTATTAACATGTACTAATTTTATATAAATATGGTATTTAGTGTGATATTTTCATGCATATGACACATGCTAATCAAATGCATCCTCCCTTTGCCCTCCCCCAATCCTTTCCCAATTTCTAGTAATCTTTGGTATCCATCCAGTTTAAACTTCTGCATGTGAGAGAAAATATGCAGTCCTCATCTGCCTATGTCTGCTTTATTTTACTCAACATAATATCCTCTAGTTCTATTTATTTTGCTGCAAATGACAATATTTTACCCTTCTTTATTGTTGAGTAATAATCCATTGCATTATACCACAATTTTTATGTGAACTGGAATTTACAGATTGTTTTTTCCAATGAAAAAGTGCATGTTACAAGGTCTGTCTAGTTTTCTTATCATTTTTAAAAATATTTCTCATTTTATCTCTTCTTGGTGTTGGAAATGAACACCAAAAAGTTAGAGGCAGCTCTTTCTCTAGAATGAAAGATGATCTTGTCCAAATCCTACTGAACATTTACTGATCACTTTGAAAAGGGACAGAATATAAAAATAACCAAGACTCACCCTGAGCTTGAGAAGTTCAAAATGCAGAAATAGGGAGCAGGGAAAATTTTCAAGTAGCTAGTGAAGAGGTAGGGAGAGCTGTTGTTTTTGATCCTTTGGCTCCAGGACTTTGTGACCCACTTAACCTTTCCTGCCATGGTGAGCTCAGCTATTTCTGTCTCATCCTGCCAGTTCCAACTTTCTTTTTCAGGCTTGACCCCTATGCACCTGTGGATTTTAGTAGTACTAATACTGATCAATATTGTCCTCACAGTTATTAAGCTTCATCTTTGCAGAACGCTGTGTACATGGTTTAATTTCACAGCAATCCAAAAGACTTGGTGATTTTTGTCTGCTAAATAAATCAGTAAACTGAAGCTCTGAGTGATTAACTGACTTGGTCAGAGCCATGCAGTGGGCTTGGAGATAGAGGGAAGGTAGAGATGGATTTCAAGCCAGTCTTTTCAGACGCCTAAGTTACTACATTGCATTTTTTTTTCATTTTTCTACATAGCAAGTCTTTTGTTTAGAGTAAGATTCCAAGTTTTTACAGAGGTAGTTGAACAAGTGAGTAGTGCAGCACTTTAGATCAGGCCTGTATTCATGTTTGACAACACAGAAGAAGAATAAAAGAACCAAGAGACAAATGACATAATCCCAGAATTTTTGACAAGTGATAGCATTTTATTTTTGAAAATATGGTATCAACACTGTTCAAGATAAGAGGCATCTTAATATTGTTGTATAGGAGAGATATGGCTCCCACCTGCTTTTCTGAGGAAATGGACTTAGGTTATGTGGAACCAGGGTCAGAGCTGAGATCTTCCGGTGCCTGTAACATGGAAACCCAAGGAGGAGGAGGGAGTAAGGGAATAGGGATAGGGAAATGGAAATATTAGTCAGGGCACTTGTGATTGCAAAAGAGAAACCTCAATTCAAAAATTTGCTTAAGAAAATAAAAAGACAGAGATCTCACAGAAGCAGGTGACTGAGATTCAGGATAGGCTTGGCTCTGGGAGCGCTGAATTCAGGGGTCAATGATGTCATCATGGTCCCCATCTTCTTTCCATCTCTGGCTTTGGTTTTCCTCCATGTTGGTTGTATGCTCAGGTCATCTCTCTTCTTGTGATTCTAGGAAGCTTCTAGGTACTAGCAAGTAAAATTCCCCCTTTCCCAGGGATAGTTGTAGAAGTCCCAAATGTAGACTTCACCCTGGTTTGTGTCACAAGCCCAGCCTTGAACCTTCAGGATGGCCCAGGGTTTAGGGTTTAGGGTGAGGCAGGATGGAGCTGAACCAGAGCTGTGAATGGGCAAGGGTGAATTACCTAAGTGAACGTAGCTGTGGTTCTCAGAACAGAGAATAGATGATGAGCAGTCCAAAACCTTGAGCATCTATTTCAGTGAGCACTAGGAAAAAGTGGGCAAGAGAGTCTTCCTCAGCTTATGGTTGTTTGTCACTTGATTAAAGGAGTTGTCTTAGGACAAGACGTAATGCAGCATCCTTCCCTTGGCAATCGTTGTGACGTTTTCCTCCTGAAAGTAGAGCCTCTGCCAAGAGTCAGGAAGTTAAGTTGGGCATTTCACTTACTTGGGTGTACAGTATCACAACCACACTGTTTTATGTGTAGAACTACTTTGTGTTCCTGAATTCAAAGAGTAATGACTGATCAGCTAATTGGAGTGTGGCTATATATAGCTCTGCACTTGCACACAATTTGATGTGTTTAGATGGTTTTCATTCAGCCTTTGGGTTCCATGCAAAGCCCACGTGCACTTGATATATACCAGATCCAGTGTCTCAAGAGTCAAAAGAGTAAGGCCCTCACAAATCAGCAGCACATCTGTGAAGCAAAGGGCTGGGTGATATTTATCCTTAGATTTATTAAAAGTCTTGTAATATATGATTCTAAGGTTTTAGATTCTGGCTAGATCATAGCAGTTGTTTTTAAAATTAGACAAACTTCTTTTTACATACTTTTCTCTTTAAAAATATGCTTTGTTCTACCCTAAGAGAAATGTTTCTCTTTATTTTATTTATATTTTATTATTTGTAGAAAAGAAACAGGAAAGAAGTCAAGAATTTGTCACTCTGACTGGCAAATTTAAGCTGGAATTACTATGACGATGTCTATAAAATATGAAGGTGGAAAGAAAAAATATAAAAATAAAGCCAGGAGAAAATGAAATAATACAGTACACAAATATTTATGCAATGAGGATTTTGAATTTATGAGGACCGGGTTACTGGTGGCTACCACAATTTTGAACTTGGTTACTAGATTCAACAAGGAGTCCAGGAGTTTAGGTCCAGAACCTCAGGAAAAATGCTTCTGAACTTTATTTTAAAAAGAATTTTGGGACAAATGCTGTTAGCCACCTAATATCTTATTGTCTCCTCTGAATCTGGGAGTTTTAAAGTTAAATTGGAGAATACCACTACTGTATTTGTCAGCTGTTTTCTTAACATAATTTTGGTTAAATAGCTATGCATAATTTGATATTTTGTGCCTTCTCTGTTGGAATGTAAACTCC
This sequence comes from Hydrochoerus hydrochaeris, assembly GCA_004027455.1. Lineage (NCBI taxonomy): Eukaryota > Metazoa > Chordata > Mammalia > Rodentia > Hydrochaeridae > Hydrochoerus > Hydrochoerus hydrochaeris. The sequence continues at coordinate 453,282 of PVLA01000307.1, read as the reverse complement.
TCTTAGAATAAGAGCTGTTTCTGTATTTTTTAAAAAAAATTATTGAATCCTTAGTACATAGCACAGTTCCTGACCAAATAAATGGTTGGAAATCCTCAGGTCCCTTTGTGCTCACTGTGGGTGTGTTCTTAGAAGAATGGCATTGAGCATTAAACACAGTACCATTAAATGTGGTACTGTTGATATTTTCTAAACAGCAGTAATTTTATAGGGTTTTTTTTTTTTTGTCTAATGGATTACTGACAAACTTTAGGTCTCTGAGTGTGTTTTGGGCCATTTTGAACAGGGTATGTTTCTTTTCTTTATGATTCTTCTAGGATAGTCCAGCAATAACTTTTTCCCCTTCATATGAGCTAAAATGCCTGCATGCTCAAACGCATACTGTGTTCATCTTCACAGGATTCTACAATGTAATCTACTCAAACAGGTGACACAATTAACATCCCTACCATGAATGAATCCTAACTATTGATAATTCCTAACTGAAATCCAACAGCTGGGCAGAATTTCTTAGCTCTATTTCCTCCCTTTGTCAAGTAGCTCATCTGGAAGTAGTCACCAAGATTTAAGAGGTGATAGTGGCCCCTTTATCATTTAGTGCTTGGTCTCCCTCAAGCTTCCTGCCACAGCAATGATGATTGTAATTGCTTTTGGTTTTTTTGTTGTGTGGCTCATGGTAGTTCAGACATTTGTTTTGATCACCAACTGATTTCATCTAGAACATTATTCATGACAACTGGTTACTTTCAACTGACTTTGGGATATTTGGTGACTTGAAGAGAAAGTTTCTATTACCTGTACCATAAAATATGACTTCCTATCATCCACTTAAACTCTTTACATTTGCCAGCATGTTGCAGTATCTGTGTGTAGTGTGTTTGGTTTGAAAAAAATCCAGGTTATGATTTCACATGTTTTGACTGATCAAAAGCAACTAGTGTCCAATTTCCTCCATGACCCTGCTCTCAAAGAATTGACTTAAGAAAAATATTAATCCTTCTAGAATATATTTGCATCTGACTTTGGAAACAGATAAAAATGTTGCAAACTTATACAGCAAGCAGATTATGGAAGAGCATCTGTAAGATGAGGATTAAGAGCTTGGATCTGGAACCAGACAAATTGCTAGAAGCCTGGTTTAACATGTTGGTCTGTGACACTGAATGTAAGTTTTTTTTTGACAGCTTCGAGTCTCTGAATCAAAAGAATGTGTGCTCAGTGCAGGGCTTCAACCACACAATAAATGGCCTATGCATGCTGCCGTAGAACTGGGGTAGAATTTTGGTGCTAAATGTTAGACATAAGAAAAAAGCATTGAGAAAGAAATGAAAGAAGTCAAGTATCCATACTATTCATGTTGTAAAAAATAAATGATAGGTGTGGATAGAAAATAGAATTACAGCTGACACAAACTGCTTCTTTGTTTAATGATGTTCCCTTAACTTTGCTGAGAGTCAGGTTGAGTAAGTCACATAATGTTGATCCATGCACATGTTTCCTGTGCAGTAGTGGTAGAAGGTATTAATTATCCAATGTCTTATTCAGGATTTCTTAAACAACAACCTACAGAAGCCCTTTTTATTGGAAATTAAAATATATATAACTAATTTTCCCCTTATCATCTTGTTTTTTAAGAAGTTAAACACTGTATTCAGTGCTTTACTGGTAATAGCCATATTGCCAAGGTTTTAAAAATATTTTTTATGGAATTTGGAGTTCTGTGTTAACTGTGTGTAGCAAGTGTGTGTGTCTGTGTGCATGCATGGTGCTGGAGATTGAACCCAGGGCCTCATGCATGCTAGGCAAGTGCTCCACCACTGAGCGACACCCCCAACTGCTTGTTTGTGTGTGTTTTATCTTGAAATGTCTAAATTCTTTTGGGAAGATTATTATTTAAGATTATTTAGATTATTTAAGAGATGCTTCCTAGAGCATGCTCATAATGTTTCAGCTTCTTTCTTCCTCAAGCAATATCAAAATTGGTATTTGAAAAATGCTTTGAACTTTTTCTGTGGAAAAGTACAGTGCAAGGTTAAATCTATTTGTTTTTATAAGTACAAGTCAGTCTTGTAATGTAGACTTACAGAGAGTCCTCCGTGTTTACTACATGGTGGAGTGATAGTCTTAAAATGTTTATTACTTTATGTTTGGTATTTAGGTTTTTTTCCCCAAATTTTATGCTATTGAGTTTAAATTATTAGGCCTGTATATATACCAAGAATTTCATTTAAAAACAGTGCCTAATTTGAATATGAAAGAGACTACCTCCTCCATAACTCACATTGTCCGGAGGAATATGAGCTTATGCAAGACCCAAGAGGCAGACTAGTGTGGTGGGGAAAAAAAACAACTCATGTTTTAGAGTCAGGAGAAATGACATTCGAATCCCAACTCCATCACCTGCTAAATAGATTATCCTTAATTTTCTTCTCTGTAAAATGGTGATAATAATATTTACTTTATATGGCGGCATTGAATATTTACTTTCTATCAATAAATGATGACTGCTATTTGTCTAGGCTGCTGGCCCTTCTGGAGTTGGCCAGCTCCCAGCTGCTCAGAAACTTGGGCAGACACAATGGAGTGAGTTAGTTGAGACTGTCATAGGAGCATAAAATAATATTGTTCCTTGGGGTCTGGCCTGTGGCGAAGGCCCTATTAGCTCCCTCTCTTTTTCCTCCTGCACTCTCCTTCTCCAACTGCAAGGGCTAAAAGGATTAAAAGTGGATTGCCTGGGCAGGAGCTTTGGTTGACACTCCGGATTCTTCTTCTTGTCAACAGGCAACTGCTTTCTCAGTTGTGGGATGGGGATGCAGCTGCCATGGGCAATCCTGATCTCCTTTTCTTTTGTTAAAAATGCTGAATTATCCATCACTGTGTATACTGGGATTGAAAAACTTCTTTGATTGCTCATCAGTGAAGCAAAAAAAATTATACACCTTATTTCTACTTATTTTCCAAGTAGAATTGGTTACCATGAAAAAAGTTGATGTCATCAGCTCTTATTGTGGCGTGGTGTCACTCCTGTGATCCCAGCACTTGGGAAGTTTAGGCAGGAGGATCGTTGCAAGTTTGAGACCAGCCTGGGCTACAAAGTGAGCCCAAGGCCAGCCTGAACTGCATAGCGAGACCCTGCCTTAAAAAGACAAAAAAAGAGAAAAAAAAATTAGTTCTCTGATATTTTAAAGAGGTTAATTTGAAGTGTGATATGCAGGAGGTCCTGAGATAATGTCCAGACCTGGGTGCAGCCTCTCATAGTATGCCTGCCATAAACATCCACCGGGTTCCTGCTGTGTGCCTGGTATCCATGGTGCCAAGGGAAGGAGAATGAGGAGGGCACCTGTGCCTACCTTACACGCAATGCATTTTTACGATCAAATCTAACATGATTTTAAATTAAACATGATCCTTTGGATTCAGACACCCGAATGAAAGGAAAGATTTTGGCTATGAATGATTCAATGGTCAGTGTGAGCACAACTGCTTTTCCATCCATCCTTACGCCTTTATTTGGAGTGCGCAGGATTCCTGTTTAATTTTATACCTACCCTGAAAACCTCTTTCTTATGCTCTTTGCTTCTTACAGACAAAATCTTTTAGTCATTGTCTCTTACTCTGTCTTTAACAATCCAGTGCTAAATAAGGCAGCATGAGCTTTGCAAAATGAGGTATTCTGTAAAATGATATCTTTTCTTTGTACTTAAAAGCTAGAGAATTTTTGGTTGTGTTTGGTGTCTCTTCCTGTTTGGAAAAAACTCCCTATACTTAAATTATACAGCTTTTCCTGAGAGTTCCATGATTTCTGGAGTTCGGTTGAGTATTGGACTATTGTTTACCCTAAAATGTAAAGGTATGTGCTAGATTACTGACATGGTTTCCTTATGACCCACTCAACTACTTTCTGTTAAAATCAGACTTTTTTGTTTGAGCTAGTAAAGCATGTGTTTGCAGACCCTTGCGGAACTATTGTAAAATATTAGGCCTGTATTTCCAGAGGTGTTAGCCATCGGCTGCAACCCAGTTCTGATGGGAGAGTGTAGTTGTGCAAATGACTGAGGTTACATATGCAGAGAAAAAAGGGCAAACAGTTATTTTTCAGGGATGGGAAGAGGTTGCAGATGTGTCTGGTGTTTTTAAAGCTCTCAATTATTGATCTTGTCCTAAGACGCATTAATGTGTCAGTGTGACCTGGATAACAGATGATTATTGTCCATCATTAACTGAACTGAGCACTAAAATGCATATGTAATGCATGCAAAAAGGCCAGATTTATCACATGTTCTCCAGGTTTTACAGGACAGAATTCGTTCTTTTATTCATCTTTTCCTCTGCCTGTCTCCCGCTCTGTGTCTACCTTTCACATTTCCTCCCTCTGTTCATTGGCAGACATTCCTACTGGACATTTCAGCCACTAGTTGGCAGGCACAAAAAAGACAAAAGTTCTACAGTGGAATCATCTTAAACCACAACTTTATTGTTTGTACTGGGGATTGAACCTGAGGCTTTGCTCATGCTAAGCAAGTCCTCTGGGACTGAGCTGCATTCCCAGCCCAAGGCACAACTTTTAAAAAATCTTTGGTAACTATTGATTTCTGACTTATATAGCTCATCACAGTAAGTGAGGCAAATTTGAGTACTATAACATCTAGGGATTCTAGTTCAATTTCACTGTAACCTCAATTTTACTACCATAAGTCAAGTTTGTCGCCAGAGAGTTCCATAATGTACATGATGGGCAGATTCATCTGCCTTTGCTCTGTGCATGTGGCCAATGCCTGAGCAGCAAGGCAGTAATATGTCTTTATTTAAGCCAAACCTTGGATTCAGTCCCAAATGACATAATCTCCCTTAAGCTGGGAAATCTGGTCTAGACCACAGAATGTTAGGTTGCACACACCTGTTCAGAGGATTGTACTCAAAGGGTAGTTAACAGCATTTCATTGTTATCCTGGGGGAACCAAATAAGTCACACTTGGCAGTAACTGGACCTAGGCCTATAGCTACTTGACATTTTTATGTAATAAATTAGAATATTTGATAGGATAGTTTCACAGGGTCTCTCTCTCTCTCTCTCTCTTTAAGGTAAGACTGAAGCACCATTTTTTTGTACAGTATTTCTTTCTGTGCCTCGTCATGGTTGGGAGGGATCAGATGGAGAAATTAAGGCAAACAAAGCAGCCATGCTTTGTAGTAATTCAAATGCTAGATAGACATTGGCTGGCCATGAAGGAGAAAGTGGAAGCACACTGGAAAGAACTCACCCAGTGATTTGATGGTTTATCTATTTATTCATTGATTCTTTCATAATTTTTTTCACTATTCATAAATCAGATATTCTAAGTGTTTACTATGTTTCAGGTTTCCTGGTGGCCCTTTTGACAGAACAGCTAATGAGATGTAGTTCCTTTCTGTACTGAAATAAGGCTGAGAAAGAATTCTCAAAAGTAGAGACTGGGGGTCAAGAGAAGGTCTTTCTCCTATCCAAGATGGGAGGGCTGGGAGAAAGACCCAGTGGTAATTTATTCTCACCCTGACTGTGTTGGAATTGACATCATGCTGTAGATGCACCTGCACGGAGATAAGCGAGACAGAGATAAGAGGACTAAGCTTGAAAAATTCAGAGTTGCCCACTGCTGGCAATAAATCAAAACTCTAAGGGTGAATGAACTTCCTGGCAGGATGACTAAGCAGCAGGCATGGTGTAAATCTTAGTGGCACAGGCTTGGAGGTATGGAAGCTTGGTAGAAGATGAGGGAGGACATAGAAAAAAAAAAAGACTCTTAAAAAGCAGAGTCAACCTGGAACCCACGTAGGACAATGTCAGACGTATACCTGCAACTTACTCATTTAAGGTATTTGTTAGGGGAGCCAGCCGGTTAGATACAGTGCAACTAACTGGACTCAGAAGATGATCTGGATCCACTGCATGGAAAGTCCTGATACAGTGAGAGAACCAACCAGGGCCCGAGCAGTTAACACATTATCTTCTCAGTGCTCCTGAGCACACTGTGGGAATTTTAAGTCTTACAGGAGTATGTTCCAAGAAGAACATATAAATAAATTTATGCCCTGGAAGATAGTATCCTGTAAGATAAAAGAATATGAATGAATTCATTTGGAGAGAAGGCTGAGGGGCCAATTGTGTAAGTTGTTGAGCAGATGAGCTTGGAACTCAGTGCCAGCCTCTGTAAGAATACTAAAAAGTAAAAGGAAAATAAAACAAGTTTTAAGTCTTCCAAGTATGGGAAAGAACCAGATTGGAGGAAGAAGTTTTTGGTTATAGCCTGACCTTGACACCAGGGTGCTGTGAGGTTCAGATATATTAAATTTTTCAACCTGTTCATTTGTAAAATATAGAGATTTGGCAGGTGATCACCAAGACCATCACCTAAAAAAAACTTGATGAGTTATGATTTTAATGATTTTATAAGATGCTGAAATTCAGATAAACCTAAATCTAATGGATTTGATTGGAAGTCTAATGTGATACTTCGAAACTTAGCATGGGTTCTTTTTTCATTGCTGTGAAAACATTAAAGAGTTTATGGATTATTTAAGAATCAGGTTAAGAATATTAGTTAACATTTGCTTGTCATCTTTGAAACAGGTCATTGTTTTTACTGGAGTCACTTCTTATGCTTTGAATTGGTTTTTCTTGATTTCAGGGGCAAAGGGTGATTAGGCCTTCCTGCTGAAGGAGGGTTTTTCCCAACACCTTTGCCATGTCTACCCTCAGGGGATTTCAGATAACAGGCGGCATCCCTGGCCCTCTGCATTCACACCCCCCACCCTGCTCCAGTGCTTAGCAGATTGGATGAAAATGTGTCCACAGAGATTAGATAGTCCAGCAACCACAGCGCATTTTTGTGTTCTGAGAGCTATCTCCCGAATCAGCCCTGTACCTCAGGTTTATCCAGAGCAGAACACAGACAGATAACATCCTTGCAGTTTGACCCTGACCTTTGTCAACCTTTGTTAAGGCTTCATCTGAAGTCAGGCCTAATGTTTGTAAACAGGATGTAATTAAGGCTGGGAACTGACAGGGTCTGACATTAAGACAATGCCCCGTTGGCAGGGAACGGCCTGTGAGATGTCAGCTCGCATTGTGTTCTAAGTGCCTTCCTAATAATTAGTGTCCTCTGTCTGAAGGAAGTCCACTCCACTTGGATTAATCTGTCACAGCATGGAGGCCATCCTCGGGAGGGCAAGTGTTTCCTCCGATAAACCTTAGAACAAGTATGAGAAAAAAGCAGAGGCTTACAAGAAAACTGTGAAAGTCAAGACTGCTGCTGACAGGTGCTGCCTGAAAATTAGAGACAGGAAATAGGAAAGAAGAAAAGCTCCTCCCATTCCTGTTACAAAGAGAGCGGAGTCTGCAGTGATCTCAGGCCTGGAGTCTGCATGCCATGAGCAGATATAGAAAGAGAAGCGTTCAGAAAAGCCCTGCACAAGCGCACTGGCTTTGGCCTTTAGCATCTGACCGTGTCAGAGATCAGTGCCCACCCTGTAAGAAGATTTTGGTTAAAGAGGTAATTGAGTCAAAGAGATGGAACCTACTTTCTGCTATCTGAAACATTTCTTGATCACAGTCTGGTAATTTGTGAGGCACGAAGTGAGTAAAGAGATGTTAAAACAATTGTTTGGGGGGGCTTTTCACTTCAAAGGCTGTAGTCAGTAGCCCTTTGGTTCTGCTCAGGCTATCCCTGAAGCTCAAAACTAGTCATAGAATTCTGGGACTCAAGACACCATCTGCCAGTGTTCATAATGACATTGTTCACAGCAGCCCAAAGATGGAAGTGACCTAAATGTCCATCAGATCAACAATGTAGTATAAATATGTAGTGTTACACAGGCTGAAAGAGGAATTTCTGACTTTGAAAATATTACCTTAAGTGAAATAAACCAAATACAAAAGGATACATACTATATGATGTCACCTCTATGAGGAACTTAGCATAGGCAGATCTACAGAGCCAGACAGTAGAGCAGCCGGTCCCAGGGGCTGGGAGGAGGAGGGGCAGCTGGGGAGGTGCTTAGTGCTGGAATCTCCGATTGGATGATAGAAAAGTTCTGGCAATGGATAGTAGTGATGGTTTTGCAGCTGTGAATGTACTTATAATTTGTGTAAATTTTTCCTCTTAAAAATGGTTAAAGTGGTGGATTTGATTTTATATTTATTTATTTTACCACGATTAAGAAAAAAATGTTTAAAAGCAGTCATAGAAAAATAGACTCTTCAAGTTGGATTGGTTTTCAGGGCATCTCCGGTTGTCTCATCTACCTATAGGAAGGGAAAGCCCAATGGCATATTAATAGCACTTCTTGCTGGTATTTATCTGAGTATAAAATTTACTAATTCTGGAATAAATTTGTACTTATTTTGCAGCTCTTTAAGGCCTGTATTTGCATAACATGCTTGTAGTTCTCTTCTAACTTCATAACTTGATATTTACATGATTTTATATGGACAGGATGACTATAGGTTTAACTTTGTCTTGTAACTAAAAGTAAAACTAATATCCTCCTAGATACTGAATTTTTCCATTGAGTTCAATAATTCTTTGAAAGCTTCCTGATTATCAGTGAGAAATAAAAGAAGCCATGCAATAGTTCTCAGCAGAAGAACTATGAAGAAATACTACAAAAAAGAGGCAAAACCTGAAATTGACTTTAGGCAGGTATTTATTTTAACAGAAAAGGTGATTTAATCATTTTCTAGTCACATGTCTTCTCACATTAGAAGATACTACTACTCATATAAATAGTTTCTCAGCTTTACCAGACCACTGTCACCAAGCTTATTTACAGAATTGATAGACTGAATAAGATGTATTTAGCAAAGGTGTGTGTGTGTGTGTGTGTGTACTTTTTCTTTGTTCATTAATATGCTGAGGCTTATTTCAGGAGCTTAAACTTCAGAAAACAATTCAGAAAATAATTGTCTTCTTTTTCCCCCCCTCTTACCTTTTAATTAAAACAAATCCACTATCAAATCCTTCTTTATGTTCTTCATCAGTTGATTGTGCCCTACCCCATCCCATGCCAGATTTTACAGGAAAGTAATAATGACACGGTTAGTGATGAGTTGTAGCACTGGGAGACGATGGACACGCAATAGTTTTGGGATGGTATTCTCTGGATCTTCCTGCCACATTTGAAAGTACACAAAAGGGTGAATTGGGAGAGATCTTTCTGGAATTAGCCTTCATGGATCACCACATTCAACATGCTTTTTCCTTTATTGAGCACCTACTATTTATTTATTTATTTATTTATTTATTTATGTATGTATTTATTTGTACTGGGGATTGAACTTATGACCTCTTGCTTGTCAGGCAGGTGCTTATGCTGCTGAGCTAAATCCCGGGCCCTGAGCACCTATTATTTAAAAAATTATTATTGTATTTAGTTTTGCAAAATTTCTTTGAAAGAGTTATCTTCTCCATGAATTAAACTGACATTCTTATTGAAAGACTAAATGATTTGAGCATGGCTACTTATTAACAAATGCAAAATTGGGAGTTAAAATTAAATTGCTCTCTACTCTTTCCATGCTGATAGGCCATTTATTCTTGGACAAAAATGAAGGTGGAGCAGAGCAGGGGTGGGGGAGAAACTTCTATTTTCCTTTGGTACCCTTTCTCTCTGAAAGCATACCCTTTGATAAAAGAAAGTTAATTTAAGTCTCAATTGATAAATTCTCCAGTAGGAGGGAGAGCTATATGCTTTTAAGTAGGTAGTCATGCAGGTATGTAGGGGTACAATGTCAACAGCATTTTCAAAGAAGAGATAAGAACAAACAAATTAAGTAATACCAGGTTGATTTTTTTATTGCCCTCCCCCAAATTACTTTCATAATGTGGTTTGTAGGCTGTCTCTTGAAAATTATCATTATTCTGAAGAGAAAGTGGGTGATGAGAGGATAGATCATTTTAGAAGCACCATCCGAGCTGAAGTGATAAGCCCTCTGCACAGGAAGACAAGAGTTAACACGTACCCCATGTGAGTGTAGATAATTAACCAAGGTTATTTTTTCTTAATCACCAGCGTTGTAACTGAGACACATTTTTAATATTATCCAGACAATCCAGGAATATGTGCTTCTCATGATTGACAAAAAGAGAAGACATTTTTTCCTAGACTTAGATATAGGTGAGACTCTGAAGAGTCAGTTAAGTGGAAGTAGACACAATTTAAAAACAAATGTCTACCTAACTACCACGATCTAGAAGAAGACAGAGAAGAAAAGAGGCACTGAGACTGCTACACACGTTGTCCACAGTTGGAGATATGAGCCAAACTGGGGCCACTCAACCCCACTTAACCTAGGGAACCTTCCCAACAAAATGTAGTATTATCCCTGCAGGGTCGGTTCCCCTCCCCACCTACAGTGGATGGCTCTCATTTGGTAGCTATTTAATGAAAGAGGAAAAGACAGAGACACATTCTACAGGACTAATTTTGATATCCTAAATACATTTTTTGGGCATGTAAATATATAGCCCATGGAAGAAGAAAAACAAAGCCGAGCATATAAGGCTTTTTAAAGATAGGTAAATCATTTTCTTTTTAAATGAAATTCACTTTGACTGCATGAAATATGAACAGTAATTAAATGCACAGTCTGAGGGCCTTCCATACTTTAAAGCGCTTTCTTAAAAAAAGAGAGAGAGAGAGAAAAAAAGAGTACTCACCTCAGACAGGCCAATTACCCAAGAATGATGAAGTCGAGAGGAAAGTCGCTAAATTTCTTTACTTGAGTGATCACAACCCTAGCCTGTGATTAGTCCCCACGGCACCAGCGGGGATGTGGTGGGGACACTCACATTGGAAGACTTCAAATAGTCATTTCCTTGGTTAAAATAAAATCTGACTGCACTAAATAGACAGTTTTTAATCTCAACTGGACATCTGAAGATTTCTCAAGCTGTTGTTGGCTGCGGCAGAAACAAATTTTTCTGCTTTGTTGATTAAACCAGTGGTCTCCGCCATTGCTTATCGGCCTGCACGAGCTGTTCTCTTTAATTAAAAGTGAGCCACCACGAGAGAGCAATTAACAGCTAGTAATTACTGTGCTCCTCAGAACGCAACATTTTGCCTTTCGTTTCAATTATATAATGGACAAGTGGCTTTTTGATCTTCAAATTAGTGAGCTCTTGTCCCCCTTGTTTGGAGGCAGAATTGGCAGGTTAATGACGGTCTGTGGGGGCACTCTCTCCCCGACCGATGCGAGGCAGAGAGGCCTGGGAAGAGGGAGCAGGGCGGTCAACAACCACAGTTCCACCCTCATGATAAAGACCGAGAAAGGCGCCCTGTTCGCAGGAGGTTTTGATGAAGAGAAACAACAGGCTTAGCTGTAACCTCCAAAGAGCACCGCACATTTTTCCTTCCTCCTTTCCTTCATTTAAAGGGAGCCATGTTTTAAAACATGAGAAAATTGATAGTTTCAGTTATGCAAGATGGGTAAGTCCTGGGCACCTGATGTGCAGCACAGTGACTGTAGTTATCAGCTCTGTTTTGTATACTCTGAATTTGCCAAAAAAGTTCCTCACTACACACACACACACACACACACACACATGCACAGAGTTATTGTGTAAGGAGACTGGATATGTTAACTAGCTTGATTGTGATAATTGTTTCATAGGGGGCATGCACGTCAAAATGTTGAGTTGTGTACCTTAAATATGCACAACTTCCATTTGTCGATTGTATTCCCATGAAGCTGAGATAAAATGGAAAACTAGAATCACACTATATCATACTTTGGTAAGGGTATTAAAAAAAATCACGTTGGCCAAATGTATCTACTATAGGATTAGGGAAATATTTTTGGCTTTGTTTAAGTTGGTTTTGACTTCTTTAAGAATGCCAAGGAAAAGCATACTTTGGATATAATGGAGTCTTATCTTAATGAGAGAATCATGCATTTATTACCAGATCTGGTATAGATAGTGAAGCCATAAACAGAGGCCCTTGGACAGTTTTGCTTTTCTGTAGCTGATCTCCGCTTTTCATAGGACAACATAGGGTGTGCTTTCGTACTGCGTGAGCACTTGTGGGTCAGTGGCTCCCCATATGCCTACCTGTTAGGGTAGTCTCCCTTTTGGAGCAGTAATTAGTTGCAGGTGCAGGAATGCAGATGTGGTCAGCCAGCTGTGTTCCCATGTCTGTCTTACATGCTCGTGTTGAGAATGTGATAGTCATGGCAATCGTTATCGGTCACAAATCACTTTATGGTATGGGGTTTCTTTTAGCAGTATAAACTTGCAACAAGAAACTCCCGATTTCTGAGCAACAGAAATTACGTGTATCCCCGAAGAGGCAGAACTGACCGATGGCTGCTGTGTCTTGTTGTTGCCATTTTTTGTTAGAATCCCATTAGGTCTTGGTTAGCAGTCAGGCTGGTTGGTGATGGGGCTGATTTTGTTGGTATGGACTGAAAACAAATCACGCAATATGAAAGGAATTTTCATTTATGAGCACAAAATCTGACTTATGGTGCTTTAAATGATGTTACATAAAAATAAATTGCAATAGAATTATAGTCAGATGTACATAATAGCCATTACCTGAACTTTTCAGTGCGCTAGACTGAACTCAGGGCTTTCCACATTTTAGTGTGCAAGTGCTCTACCACCAGCTCCAGGCCTTCCTAAACCCCTCAGACACCGAGAGCCTTTTCCTTCTGAAGAATATTGCAGTGAGTCAACAGGAAAATAACTTCACTCACATGTGTCTGAATTCCATCAGAGAACATCTTGATAAGCAGTTTCTGATGATGTAGCATGGTTGTTAGTTTTAGCATCTTAATGGAGACAGAGCCCTGATTGGAGCAGAGTTAACCCAGAAGGATCAGCCACCTCCTCGTCTTCCCCTACCACCAAATGGCAAGTCTGACCAACCCTTTCATTAGGTTATGCAGTCATTCAACTTAAAAAAATCTTTATTTCATTGTTATTTTTAGCTACTGTCCCCTTTTCTCAATGACATCTTGAACAAGGTATGTCTTTAGATTTGTTTTCAGGGATGGTTGTGAGTCTGTTAGTAACTTGTAGAAGTAATTTTTAGGATGTTCAGAAATGAGTGGAGGTTCAATACATAGCTTTAAGCAGACTTCTACATATTGAAACAGTTGATACTGTTATAAGAACGGTATTCACCACCATGCCTCATTAGCACTATGGTCTGTATTACAGGGCTACTAGATGATGTTTTGAAACCACACACTTCTTGCCAGTACAAATACTATGTACTTTGCCCATGGACTAAAGTTTTTTAGTCAGATGGAAAAAATAGGCTTAGGTGTGTTTCTTTTTCCTGCTAAAGGTTTTAAAGAAATATTCCATATAACTTAACTATTTTTGTATTCATTATTGGGTTAGTTGGGTTAGGCAGTCCTTTTTTTTTTTTTTAACAAGGGTGGCACATTAAGTTTGAGATGTACATCTGCTAAAATGGAAATTTTGACTGATATAAGTTAAATTTGTTGAAGAGAAATGTAGCCGGGGGAGATTTCTGTACTTCTAAATGCAAGGCTCTTCGGGCACACATTATTATATCGGATCAGAAATGTCTTTTCAATAATTGTAGTATTAAGAATCTCTTTTAATATGTAATATCTTATGATATTTTCCAATAAAATATTTAGTTTTCTGTTAATTATGATTTATGCAGGGTTAGTCACAAAGTCTAATGATATCATCTTTTTTTTTGTTTTGTTTTGACTAAACTTTTGGGAAGTAGTGAAGGAAAATGCTACCCCTAATATGCTTTTTAGTGATTCTAAGACTACAGAACTCATGGAAAGAATGAGGGCTTAAGATTGCAGTTTTATCAATTTTCAAGTTTTGAACTTGGACAAGTTACTTAATATCTGTACATCTTAGTTCTCTTACTTTAAAATGAGCTATTTATACTGTCCCTAAAAGGCTGTTGTGAGGACTGAATAGCACTGTGTAGCCATAGGCCAGTGACGACTTAGCCTGTAGTCAGTGCTCAAAGAATGGCAGTGATTACTGTTACTGGTTTTCTTACTTCCTTACCTTACAGCGTCCGTTTTGCTTTCTTTTATGTGACATTGAATCCAAGACACATGTATTTGGGAAAATTAGTTAATATTAGATAGTGATAACCCCGTGCTCGAGGTATACTGCATAATATATTTATTCTTTTAAAAATTCCAAAAATACTATTGGGTAAAGTAGATGATATGTCTATAAAAGTTCTGTGAACATATTTATGGGTATCTACAGTTAGATTATTCTTCATTTGTTTTCCCTAAAGAGAAATTACTTCTATAGTATTAACTGTAAAGCCATTTTTGCCTCTGGGAATTTTAAAATGTGCTGCGTGGTCAGCCTTATCTATGTGGCAGAGCAGAATACAGAGTGAGGAGTCATGAGACCACTGCTCTATTGCTTGTTGAGCAATCTCAGGAAATTATTTCTCACTTCTACGTTTTTAGGTGAGAAGAGGTGTTTCAGGGTCACAGTTGACAGAAATGGTCTGGCTAACTTTGGTAAACTTAATTAGCATGAGTAGCACATGAAGGAAAACTGGGAAGCCAGGTTTGGTAATGGGGGAGAAGTCGAGTATCTCTACTAGGTACAATGGGAGGAATTTAAAGGAATGACACTTTAACTTAAGAATATTGCAGATATTGGTAAAACATGACCTTTCTTAAGAGGCTTTCCTGTCTTTGTTACTGCTTCTATTTTCATAATTGGTAAAGATAAAAATATTAAGTAGATTCTTGAGTGTAAAATGCTCTTCAGTACTTTTACTAGAAAAATTTGGTCTTTATTTCTCTTTTTAAAAATTCTAATGTCTGTTTTCTGGTCTTTAGCTCTAGTGATGTAATAAAAAACGAGATACAGGAAACAGGAAGTCTGTTAGTGTTCATTACATTGTACAGAGTCCTGAGGAATGGAATGATCTATATGTTAATGTGCTTGACTCAACCAAGGCATATACACTCAAATTCTAGGTAAACCTCAGGATTACTCTAGTTGGAAATATGAGAATAACACTTCTGACTGCTTTTATTGACTCTAGAGGGGTCTGATAGTGTAGATACTTTAATAGAGGCTTTCCAGAGAGAAAATTATGTTCCTGAAGATTATATGGACAAATGCAGTGAGTCTATAAAAGTCTGGAAAATGACCAAATTTCATTTAATTTCTATTTCAGTAAAGAATAAATTGATTCACCTTGGGCTATTAGAACTTTTTTCAGTCCCCCTAGGACTTGATTATTTTAACAACCATTTTGTTATGGGTGGAAGAGATTAGTTTATATAACCAGATTTAGTCCTGTTTTTTAAAAAATAAGTAACATGGCCTATAAAAACATATTATATACACTAGCTGAGTAATTAAATCTAAAATTTCAAATCAATTAAAAGCAATTTTGTAATGAAGGAATTCTATTGGATTTTGAAAAAAAAATTTAAAATTATATAAGTAGATTTAGCCATTTTCCTTATAAGCAATGCATATAACTTCTTGGTATACATTTAAATGAATAACCACACCTAAAATTATAACCAGACTGAGCCCTGTTTTTTATATACAACACATGCAATCTCATATTATATATTAGGTGAATAATTAAACCTAAATTTTCCAATCAATTAGAATTACTTTCATAAGTTAAGGATTTCACTGGATCTTCAAAGCTTTAAAATTATATACTTGCTTAGTTATTGAATACTTTTTTTTCCTAATTTATTTATTTATTTTATTTTGAAGGTAGTAAAATACAGCAGAACAAGATGGGACAAAGCCACTTGAGACAGTGTAGTGAAATTGGTACAGAACTTCATGGCAGGTTACCGGGATAACAACAATAGGTACAATAGTACATCTCATTTTCTTCACAATAGTTGTTCCTTCAATCAGGTACAGCAAAATTGAAGGAAATACTGAACTTTTGCTAAGTGTCTAAGTCTTGCTAAGCTTCTTCCATAGAAGATAAGAACTTAAACACATTTAAATATTCTTTTAGTTTTTCATGTTGTGGTCATCATCTTCCATCTCCTTTCTTAGTGTTTTCTAGAATTTAAATTTTATCATCTTCTTAAGCAATCAGTACTTTAGACAGATGTCACCATGTTTTATTGACTTACTTGCTCACCTTATTGCTTGCATCTTCCTTTCCATTTTTCTGTTTCCTCCCCTTCCCTCCCCTCTTATTCCCGCTCCTGTTCTACCCTAGCCTGGCCTGTCCCTTTTCTTTTCTTTTCTTTTCTTTTCTTTTCTTTTCTTTTCTTTTCTTTTCTTTTCTTTCTCTCTCTCTCTCTCCTCTCTTTCTTTTTCTTTTTCCTTCTTGATATTTTGAATGGATATGGAAATCTGGTTCAGTTATTTTGCCTTGGCACTTTGAAGCTATTTTCATTGTCTTTCTTTATCAGCTTTGGATGTTGGTGAGAACAATTCTGTCATTCTGTATTCTCTCTTATAGAAATCTGTCTTTTTTTGCTATAAAAGTTTACTTTTTTTCCCTCCTTATCATTGATATTTTAAAGTTTCAACACAGCATCTCTAGGTGTGGGTTTTTCTTTTTGATGCTTCTTATGTCTCTGTCAAGTGCCATGTCATGTTTTTTAAGTCTACAAAACATGTTACCCATTATCTCTTCAAATACTGTTTCTCTTCTCTCTTTCTGGTATATATACATATGTACATAAATGGGTATCTTTATAAACATATGTTTTTATGTTCACATATTTTCTATATTTCAACTTCTCTTTATTTTTTTCTTTTTCTTTTTTAATTTTTTATGTTTTTTAATTTAAAGAGAAACAAAAGCTTGTAAAGGGTAGAGATAATACAGAATTTCAAAAAAAAGATAAACAATAAATCACTAGTTGATAAATTACATATTGTCCTCTTAGAAATAGTTGTTCAAGTTATAAAATTAAAGCATAAAAAGTAGATATTCAAACAGTGAGAGTGTAAACAGCTACGCATGCATGAATCTCTACATGTATTTCTATCCTGTCTGTATTAGAGGGAAAAACAAAACTTAACAAGACAAAACAAAACAAATTCCTATAAAAACATGAAACCAAAAAGTTGTATAAAACCATAGTACAAGGTGATCTACAATGATTACTGTGTTGTTTCTTATTATCTTCAATAGAATTGTCTGTATCATCAGGCATAATTGAATATAGCAGTATAATTGAATATAGCAGTACATAACAATATTAGTAAAAAATAAAACATTGTAGACAGTATAAAACTTCAAAGGCAGGTAATACTCAAACCAGAGTGGATATTCTAGTGGATCTTGTCATCTTAAGTGCAGTTGCCTATACTCTCAGACTTGATACTATCAATCACAACAGCTTTGAATAAAATCTATCAATACAAAACAGCGATCTAACAAACCAAATTCTATTATGATCAGTCATGGTAAAACAGTGTAAGTTTTACAGAGCTTTAGATTAAGTGAATAGGAAATTAAGGATGATTACCATACTATGTCCTGTTATTTTTGGGATTACTGTCTGTGCCCTCAAATCTAGTACAGGTAGAATGACTGGAACAGAATATAATACATCTAAGCAGAGTAGTGTGGGTAATGTGGGTTTTAAATCCTGGTGCACTATTAACAATATAGCAAATCAAGGCCATCTATGTTAGAGATACTAGTTATCCTTCTCTGCCTCATTTCTGCTATGCTATTTTTCTGCCTTTGTTTGTCTAGTTTTCTCCTTTATTCTCCTGCCTGCCCCACTCATTGAGGCCTTTCTGCCACTGTTCCTAAAATCCTGGTATTTTTTTTTCCCTCTCTCCAGAATGTCCTTCAGTATTCTCTGTAGGGTTGGATTGGTGGTCACAAACTCACCCAGTTCCTCTTTGTCATGGAAGCATCTTGTTTCTCCATTAATTTCTAGTGATAGTTTTTCAGGGTACATCAGTCTGGGCTGGAGGTTATTTTCTTTCAGGGCTTGGAATACTTTGCTCCAAGTTCTTCTTGATCTGATGGTCTGTGTCAAGAAGTCAGCCGTGATTCTGATGGGCTTATCTTTATAGGTAATCTGTTTCTTTTCTCTGGTGGCTTTTAATATTCTGTTTTTATATTGAATTTCTGGCATCTTGATTATTATATATCTGGGCGTAGATCTGTTTTGGTTGTAGGTGGCTGGAGTTCTGTATGCCTCACATAACTGAATGTCATTTTCTTTCCCCATGCTTGGGAAGTTTTCCTTAATTATTTCCATGAATAGCCTTTGTAATTCACCTGTATGTATTCCTGCTTCTTCGTTCACATTTCTTATTCTTAAATTGTAGACTCTCTTGTCATCTTCTAGCCTTTCTATTGTTACTGCTTGTTTCCTTGTTATTTTTAAGAGATCTTTCATGATCACACGTTGCAAGCTTGTCTTCAAGTTTTGATAGTCTATCCTTAGTTTCTTTTAAGGCATTTTGCCAGCTTTCAATGGAGTTTTTAATTTCCTGGTAGTCTCTTTGAATCTGCTTCATGTATTCTAAATTTTCTTTATATTCTTTATCGAATGTTTCCTTTTTTGTGTGTTCCTCCCTTCTTCCATCTGTATATTCCTGAGAGATGCTTCCTGAGAGCATTTCTTTTATTACTCTACTCATATCTTGCTTTACCTGATTTAATATTTCAGTTTTGAGCTCGTCTACAAGGTCTCTAAGATATCTCTTAATGTCTATTGAAGCCATGTCTGATGTTGTGTGTTTGCTGCCCTCAGTCTCCCTTGTTTTTCCCTCTCCTGGATCTGGGCTCTCAGGGTTCTGGGCTGGGGGCCTCCTCCTGCCTTTCTCTCCTGTGATGGTCCCGGCTTCCTCCACACAGGTGTATAGTGCAGGCCCCAGGCCCCTTCCCTGTTGGCCAGGGTTCTTCTGAAGCATGCTGGTGAGGGACCTCTGCCCTCTCCTGCTTGCCCCTTCCCACTGGGCCAGCCAAACTTCAGGGGCCTTCACCTGGTTAGTGCGTGCTAGGTGCAGGGAATGGATTTGGGACAGCTCACTGGGTCCTGGCCAGGGGCAAGGCCCAGTCCAAGCAAATCTCATGAATCTGCTCTGGGGAGGGAGCAACCAACTGAAGTCACTGTTGCTCCCAGTTCAGTCTCCTTCTGCCCGATTCCAACATGTTGCCCATTTGGTCGTGCCCTTCTCGTGGGCACTGACCATGGATTAATGAAGGTCCTTTCGTCAGCTCTGCTCTCCATTGGGCTCACCAACCCCTGACTTCAGTGCTGCTGTTGTTCCTGTGAGTGGCAGCGGGAGTGAATTTGGGCGGCTCTGCCTGCCAGTGCGGATTGAAGCTGGCATAAAATCAGAC
Organism: Hydrochoerus hydrochaeris; assembly: GCA_004027455.1. Taxonomy (NCBI): domain Eukaryota; kingdom Metazoa; phylum Chordata; class Mammalia; order Rodentia; family Hydrochaeridae; genus Hydrochoerus; species Hydrochoerus hydrochaeris. Next base: position 433,959 of record PVLA01000307.1, on the reverse strand, counting down.
TGGTGCAAACTTGGCAGGTCACTGTGAAAATGCTGTGTCCCATAATTTTTAGCTGTTCCAGCTGTAGTCCAGACGTATTTGATGAGCTTTTTTTACATTTTAATTTCTTCCTGTGTCAAGAGGATCCATCTCCCTCTGTCTGGGTCTCTCCAGGGTGTTTTATTCTGGCATGTGAGTTGTTTCTCCCAAGAGGCTTTGTATTTTGTTGCTCACTGATTGGCCATCTTGACTTCTCTTCTCTCTTTATTTCTTTACAATCTATGAGAATTTTTTGGTTTCATCATCAAGTTTTATAATTTTCTCTTCAGCTCTATCTGGAATATTTAGCCCATATGTTGAATTTTTATTTCAGACTTTTCTATTTCAAGTTTTGTTTCTGATCCTTTATTGTAACTATTGCTGTATTTTATCACTTTGATTTTGCTTCATTGATGTTAACTTTCCTTTTTCAACATTTTAAAATGTTACTGATTAAAACTTCTTTTTAGATTTCTTAGTTCTATTTCTTTCTACAAGTGTTGGGATTTTTGATTGTCTTTTATAGTGATTTTATGTCATCTTCAGTGGGAATTTTCTTCAGTTTTCTCTGTATTCTATTCAGTAGTTACCTCAGTTCCTCTAGGTCTCATGATGATGTGGGCAACTACTTTATCCTCTATTCAGAGGCTGGCAATGCGGTTATAACTCTGCTTTCTTGGTCATGTGTGCAGGTTACTTGGGTCACAGAAAGTTAGTTGCTAAAGCATATGTATGGAATTTTTGCACTGATTCACTCAACAAACACGCAGGTCTCATAGGCATTGAATTTTATTTAGAAATAATGGACGACCACTGGAATGTCTGAAATGTGAAGAGATACCATCAGAATTATGCTTTAGGATGTTTAATTTGGCAAAGATACGCAGGATGAATTGTAAGAAAGGAAAGCTCTAGAATTGGAAGTAGTTAGTGGCTATTGCAAAAGCAGCATTGGGAATAAATGATAAAGACCTAGACTAAGCTGTGGGTCTAGGAATAGAAAGAACAACAAAATAAGGGAAGAATTCGCAGGACCTGGTGTCTGAGGCAGGAGGTAGAAAGGCAGGAGCAATCAAGCATAGATGGTGGGGTTGGAGAGTCATGTTAGCATGAAAAGCACTGTGAAATTAGTGTACAAGGGATGAAGGAAAAATTCTGTTCATCTTAACATGATATGAATTCATAGATTCTTTTTCTGGGGGAATATTGGCAATGAAGAGGTAAGAAATAGATTCATAGTTTGAAACCAAAATTCTTAAGGTCTACACGTAATTGTCAGTGTTTTATGAACTATAACATACTTTATATGGGCCCCAAAGAAAAAATTTTCAGTAGTCATTACTATTTCTTGTATTTCTTGCTCATTACTATATAATTAGAAAATAGAATCAAGGAAAAGTTATTGTTTTCCTTTTGATTGTCACATGATTTGGATTTTCCACTGAAGTGCAACCAAAAGTTAGCTTAGGATCTTGGGAATGAACCAAGATGTGGACCTGCTTGAGTCCAGCCCTAATGCAAGGAAGGCCTATGCTGGAGATGGAATCAGATGCTGAAAGAATGTGGAGTCATTGCAGGGTTATCTCCAGCCAGAGGGGAAACGGCCAGTCAGGAAGAGAGGCTGGCACTAGAAGCCAGATCAGCAGCGCACTGATAACCCTTGGAAGAGCAGCTTCCTTTAAAAAAGCAATGGCATCAGCTTCCTGCAAAAACACATTAATTTAAGAATTTGTTTAATCTCCATCGAGGGATGGATAATGGTGGTCTTTAAAGAAAATGTTTAGAAATGTTTAGAAATGGTGGCAGTTTAGAAACGTTGAGGAAACCTCTCTTTTAGATTACAAACACCCTATATGTTTTATAACTGAAGTCCTTAATTAAGGAATAGTAATAATTTTCATAAGCATGTTTGGTTCTGACATAATAATAATATATTTCCAAATATGGGTGTGGCACCTTCGAGAAACCTTTAAAGTTCATGGAGGCAGCTAGTTATACACTGAATCTGGTGACCTCCTGCTGGGCTCTACACTCCTGCTTGTTTGCAGGGGTGAGCTATTCTGCTATTGACCATCGCAGCATTTTCCTTGCTCCTTGCTTTCTTTACAACCTCTGTGTTTTATCTTGCTTGAGGAGGCTCATAACCTGCATACATATTCAAGGGGACAGATTTGTGTGTTTCTTTTACTTTCCTTATTCAAGACTTGAACCTGGACTTAGCTTTTTTATTGGTAATGTCTTTACGTTTGCTTTGTGCTGGGCACTATTCTGTAAGTTTTACATGTGAGGCTCACTGAATGCTCATGTCATCCCTATGATGCAGACCTTTTATTGCTACCTCTAAGAGGAGAGGAATACTAACTTGCTGAATGTTCCCAGCTTATAGGTGCTGGCCACCAATCACCATCACTGTGATGCCGTCTGGCAAAGTATAACCTAGCTAATGGTTTTGAAACAGAAGAGCTCTTGTTCATAGTTTTGACCATGATTTCAGTGTCCAAAGTAACTATATGCAGGCATGGGCCAGTTAGTGTCATTTGGAAAAATTATAGGAAGAATGAATACTGAAGATACAATAGAGATACTCCAGGTCTAAACAACTCCAGAAGCAATCAAAATTTTGGAAAAAATGTAGTGTCCTTTTGCTATGACATAAAAGAACCAGGTATACTGTGGCACTTAAATGACAAATCATGTAAAATGTAGACTCAAACTGTAGCTTGGAGTATTAGGAAGGTAGTGTTTACAAATAGTCACGGAAGAACAAATACTTAAACCAACACCATATTTGCACTGAAACTTCCCATAGAATCAGACTATCTGCTCCGTCGTCTTTGACCTTCTTCTGTATACATTTATGGTCTGTAGTGATGACATTCTACCTTTTCCACCAGCCAGGCTTATCAGAGCTGTAAACTGGTCACATAATTCACAGAAGCTTAAAGATATGTGAGATCTTGGATAGGGTCCAGGGGAGAGCAATGAAAATGATTAACGGCTGGAACAAGAGCACTGATGAAAAAAGATGAATGGAATCGGGATCACTGGCATTGAGAAGGTTTAGAGGTGACTTAATAACTGTCCTCCACTGTGTGAAGGACTGTTAAGAGAAACGTGATGACCAGGTGTTCTCCAAGTTCATCTCAGTAGATGGAGAAAAGTTACTAACCCACAACAGAAAGGATTTAGCCTGGATATGGATTTTAAACAGGGTGCTGCTTTTCATCCTCATTTTACCATTTACTGACTCCCCTATTCCTTCTACTATGTTACTGAGTTTTAAGGAGAGGCTGAAGGTGAGAGGTATCATGTGAAGAAAGTTTATTATGTAAAGAAAAATCTTCCCATTAAGGCAGTGACTCTCAGAGGCTTGGAGCAGGAAGGAGAATCTGAATCACCACGTTGAGAAGACTTTACAGAACAGAAATACTCTGCGATGTATCATTATTTCTTAAGCATGACTGTTTTGGAAGATGGATCTTAATTAGTGCAGGTAGGTGAAAACAGAATGGTCTCAATGGCATATAATAACACTTGGTGACTAGTGTATTCAGTGGAGTATTTTGATTAGATGAGCATTTTAGTTACCAAAGGTGAATTCATTCCAAAAACCTTGAGAAAGTTTAAACATATTTTTCTCTCTCCTTTGCTTTAATCGCATCCTCAGTGAGAAGAACTTGTGGCCTCTGACTTCATGGGAAGCAGTTTTGCAAGGCAGAGTAACTGGAATTAAGAGTGAGCTAAAGGGTGAATGTGACCTTTGGGGCTGCCTCACGCCCTTGGGGCTACAGGGGAGGAATTAGAAGGTGTAAACTGGCAACTGGTGATTTTAACAATAAATTTGCTGTCTGAAAATTTCCACTCTCAAAAATTCACCATGGAAAATTAGTTAAAATTAAATATTCTCTTTGGGTAATAAAAACTGATATTAATTCTTCTTAATTTTTAAAGTAGAGGAAGTAAATACCAGGCAGACTGAGAAGACAGTGAAGTATCAGCAGTTGTGTTTACATGTTGTGAGAATGATGATACAGCCATAATTTTCCCCGAGAAGCTCCACCTCTTCAATCGCTCTCAAATTCCACATCTACCATCAAGGATGATTACTGCATAAATCTGTGTCTCTCCTACTGTTTAAGGGTCTTGGTACTTTGATTAATTTAACCACATGTTACTGTCGGGTTGGACACATTCATCTTGCGTTTCAAAGTGTATACTCGTCAATCTCTCCATGGTTCCTTCCTTCAGGCCTTATTTCATCACATTTAAGGAGACTCTCTCCTGCCTGTCTTTATCTTGTTAGGCTTTCAACAGCTTAAGTTGAATCTTTGTCCTTTCATTCTTGCTGTCAAGCCTTCTTTAACACTCTCTCTCATTTCCCTATTCATAAAACGTCAGGGCTGCTGTGTGCATTATAAGCACAGTCAGATGTTACTACAGATTAAATCATTTTCTATCTGAGAACTTGACTTACTCAGTACGTTTATGTTTTAAAAAACCTGTGAGTGTTCAAAGCAGCGCCCCTCATCAGGTTCTCAGGGAAGCAGGCTGTGTGATTTGGTTACCGGTGGGGGCTTCTGGACAGTCTGAAATGGAGATGCGCCACTAGGGTTTGCAAGTGAATTAAACTTCAGTTATTCAATTTAAAATGAGGAAAATAAAATAAGACAGTGTTGCACAGATATTTAGAATTAAGTTTTATTAGCCATGCTACCTGAGCAAATAAACCATAACTTTTCAGTGGCAACTCTTGTTACTGAACCCCAATACTTGATACCCAGCACAAGCTCAGCTGCCTTTTGGAGTGAATGCAGGAAGTTATGTGGGATGGTTGGGGGCAAAGGAAAAGTCATAGAATACAGTGACTCAAATATGTGTTTGTTAAAGGGGTAACATTTGAACAGCAGGATCACACATTCTAACTACAGCTTTCTGTTCTATTAATATAGGTTGTATCATACGGTACTAGTATTAAACACTCATATGTTAAATAATTGTATTTAACTTGATTTTTCACATCATTCTATGCTTATCACAGTAGTTATTTTGTATTTTGTACTTAGGTTGACAACATATTGAAGGAGAGAGTTTGGTGCCGGGAATTGAACTCATGACTGCACATTTGCTATGTAGGCACTTATGTTGCTGAGCTAAACCCCCAGCAAAGGCAGAGTTTTACACTAATTCAGAGAGAAATTCCAACATAGTCCTAATTAGATGTCAAGTCTTGTGTGTATTGTGCCACAATAAACAAGGGTATGCAGGTCCCTCTATGGGACGCTGACTTTAATCTTCTCAAGTATATACTGAGGAGAGGTGTAGCTTGAATCAGCCTAGGTTCCAATCCACAGATGAATGGATAAAGAGTTTTATTCAGCCATAAAAAGAATGAAATTTTTTCATTTGCAGAACAATGGCTAAATCTGGAGGTTATCATGTTAAATGACATGCCTGATCTGGAAAGACAAACACCAAATATTACCAGTTCTCCCTAATGTGTGAAATCTATGAAAAAATGTCAAAAAAGTAGAAGGGAGACAATTATTAAGAAGGGAAGAAGACAGAGGAAGTTGGAATATAAAGGTAGATAGTTGGGACATGAATATGATTGAAATACCCATTGAACCCCCACAACATGTAAGACTGTAGAGAGAGGTGTAGCCGGGGAGGTGATAGAGGACTGATTAAAGGGTGTTATGCGCATGTACAAATCTGGCAAAATAAAAATCATTAGTCTATATAACCAGTGTGTACTTTATTAGTGGGAAATGTGGGAGAGAAAAGAACAGATGATAAGCCCTGAGGTTGATGAAGCCAATGATTATGGCTTTGGGATTGGACACAGAGTAAATGGAAACATGATCCATTTGTTTAGTGGGTTATGCTGTCACCCAACTGACTTGACTGGTGTCACAAAGTTAATCTACCAGGCTGTGTTTTGCTTTTCGTAGAATTCAATGCTGTCTACCTCCCAACTTTCCCTTACCCCAACTTTCCCTTACCCCAACTTGCCACAAAACCCAAGTAGCCACCTATTGTCAACATTATGTATTAGCTCTTCACTTCAAACTCTTCTTCAGAGTTGGTGGGGTCTTGTCAGGGACCCCAGGAAACCGAATGCATGTCTGTGCTGGCTAAGAAGATATTAATGAGCTACATTTGGAAGCTTAAAAAGCATTTATCTTTAAGAATACCAGTTAGAAATTACAGTGTTTTTCTAATGTTTCAATGTGGTCTGTGTGTGTTTTAGTGACTTACATAAAAATAAGCAAGCCAAGATACAGCAAAATGAATGGAATTATAGTCCTTTTTGAACCCATAAAAGAAACAACTTTTCATGATTGACCATATGCGAATGTGATGTGATTCATAGTGTATTGCGCATTTAGTCTTGGGCAACCCATATTTCTCACTGGATCATAAAGCAGGAAGACTTGATGAAAAAGTCACATATAATCCCTGGAATATACTTGAGCTTGGTACAAATGTTTCATTACAACGCTAGCTTTATTGGTGGGCTGGGCACTGCATGCCCAGTATGTTCCTGAAACAAGTAATCCTCGAATATTGGTTTATGATTTCCTCCTAATCAGGGAGAGGTGTTCATGGGTCTGAGGCAAAATGGGAAAGATGAGAAAAGTGTAGTTGTCTGTAAAGATAAATTGATTTTGTTACAAAAAACTTGATTATTCTGAGATTGGTTTTTCTATTTTTTCCTTTTATTTTGTGGATATTAGTATATGTATATATCAAATTTATTTGTTTTATCTACTGGTACTTGAAATCCTTGTTCTAGAAAGTATCAATGTAGTAGCTTTTCAAGTCATCCTTAATTTTATACCTATGAAACCTGGAGGAAATTTATGGTCCTTTGCTTAGGGCTTGTGCCCTGGGTGGACCTGCTTCGGTCCCCAGCTGTCTGTGGGAGACCTCATCTCTGATTCTGGGACACCCTGTGTGGGCGGGATTTCAAATGGAAATAGAAACTGCCATATTATATAATCAGTACTTCATTATATTTTAAATAATAAGTTGTTTCAAATTATCAAGAATAGAAAATAATACTCATGAACGTAGATATTAACATTTTGCATCTCTGTTAATGAACTTCCTTTTATAAAAGAAATAAACTATTGGAGATGCCATTAAAGGTCTCTCCCTCCTTTTCCCACTCATATTCTACAGTGTGTGCAAAATATTCCCATATTCATCTTTGTGCTTTTACTACACATGTCCCTCTGTAAACAATAAATTCTTTTGGGGTGTATTTAAAAATACACATTAGTGGGCTTATATTATGCATAGCATTCTTCAACTTATTTTTTTCCCTCAATATCTTGCTCACTTTACTGTCTAATATTCTATTCTGATTTTATTATTTTGTCCCTCTACTTAGAAATAGAATGTTTCTGCTTTTTTTGCTAACACAAACTATGCTGTGCTGGACATCTCTAAATCTTCTTGTCCAAAGCGTGGGAAGTTTTCTAGGGCAGACAGCTGGAGGTGGCGTTGCTGGGTCATGGTTTCTGTGTCTGTAACTTTACCAGCCAGTTCCAGCTCCTACTGATTGTACATTTTACCTTCCTGAGAACGGTGACTGCATTTCTGTTTCATTAGGTCTCGACGCTTCACCCTCCTACTCTGGTATGATATGCGCTATCACCAGGGCAATACCAAGATTTTGTTTATTGTCTATTCCTGTTTCACTTCTGTGGCTTGTATGTTCAGATCCTTTACAAGTATGGTTTTAAAAACCTCACTCAGTGCTAATTCTCATTTTCTTAAATGCTCTGCGGGTTCTTCTGTGTGTTTGTCACTTCCTTTGTTAATAGTGAGCTTTACTTAACAGGACTTTCTATTTTTATGAAGTAGCCAAGTCTAGAATATCCCTTTCTATGCTTTTATGTATTTACACATAATTGTCTCTTCTTTTACATGTTTAGTTTGAATAATATATTCAAGCCCATGTCTTTTAAAATTTACATTTTGCTTTATATATTTAGGTATATATTTGAAATCTATTTTTGTATTTGGGTGCTAGGCAGGAATCCAGTTTTGTGCTTTTTGAAATGACTAACCAAGGGTTCTGGCTCTACTTTTTAAAACAATTTATTTTTCTCCACTGATTTATTATTCCACCTCCATTGCAAACCAAGTTCCGGAACATGTTTAGGACCATTTGTAGAGTTTGTGGTTAATTGGTCTTTTTCTTTCTCCTCATGTAACTGTTACTTTTTTTTTTTTTTTAAAAAAAGGTTGTTACATCATTATAGTAAGTCTTGATATATGTAGGGTAAATCTTCCCTTCTTTACCCTCAAGATTGATTAGTTGCTTATTTTTTCCATGTGAATTTTGTGATCACTAGCTTGTTAAAGTTCACAGAAAACCTTTTCTTTCCCACTGAAAACCTTATACTGTGATCCTAATTGTTGTGATTCATTTTCCTCCCTCTTACACAAACTATTCCATAAGGCCAGTTATTTTATTTTTTATTTTTCATTTTATTGGTACTGGGGATCGGACTCATGACCTCATGCTTGCCAGGCAGGCACTTATGGCGCTGAGCTAAATCCCTGGCCCAACACAAACTATTCCAGAAAACAGAAGAGGAAATAAGAGAAGGTCAGAAGTGTGTCTGTATCTCCCTCCACTTTAGCAGTAAGGCAGTATTCTGAGGGCTAGTTACATTTTCAACTTTTTAAGTAGACCTATTCAGATTTGCTCTTTCTTTGTGAGTCAGTTAATAAGTTTCTCATATCAAAAAAATTGAAAACCCACACAAAAGAGTTTTGTAGGAAATTATCTTTTTTCTAGGTTTTCAAATTTATTGGCATGAAATTATTCATCGTATTCTCCTACTTTCGTTTATGCTTCCTCTTTTCTTATCAATCTGTCAAAATTTTGTATGCTTTTTTCCTTTTTGTTAACAAATCTTTTAGTTTTTATTCTTTTTTATTTTTATTTATTTATTTATTTGTTTATTTTTGTCTTTTTGAGACAGGGTCTTGCTATGCAGTTCAGGCTGGCCTTGAGCTCACTTTGTAGCCCAGGCTGGTCTTGAACTTGCAGCGATCCTCCTGCCTCAGCCTCCCTAGTGCTGGGATTACAGGTGTGAGCCACCGTGCCCTGCCTAGTTTTTATTCTTTTTCTGACTTTTAGAACTGAACTTTTTTGTTGGTTTTCATTTATTCTCCTTGTAAACATTTAAGGCCACAAATTTCCTATACTATTGGTTTGACTATTTTCCACAAGTTTTGATATATGATGTTGTCGATGTTATCTACTTAAAAAGTTTTAATAATTTTATCATGATTTCCTTTTTTGCCCATATATTATTTAATATTCATTAAAATATCTAATCATATTAGTTTTTGGCATGTTTTTATTGTTTGATTTATTTGTGACTAATGTAGCAAATTTCTATGGATGTTTCATAGGATCTGGGAAATAATTTTGGGTGTAGAAATCTACCCATGGTCATTAGATCTAACTTGGTAATTATGCTGGTAGCATCTCATGTACTGCTCATTTTAGATTTACTTTATTAACTGTTAAAAGAAATATATTGAAATTTGACATTATAATTGTGATTTGTCAATTTATTTCTTGAAATTCTATTAATTTTTCTTTATGCCTTTGAAAGTTAAAATATCAGGTACCTACAAATTATACATACTCTATCTTCTTGGTAAAGTTCTCCTGTCATTGTGTAATAATTATGGAATAGTTATTTTTATATTGACATATACTGTGTTTCATTTTAATATAGCCACTCCAGCTGTCTTTTTGTTTGTTTGTTTGTTTTGGTCTTTTTGAGATAAATTTTTGCTATACAGTTCAGGCTGACCTTAGACTCACTTTGTAGCCCAGGCTGGCTGTGAACTCACAGAAATCCTCCTGCCTCAGCCTTCTGAGTGCTGGGATTACAGGTGTATGCCACCACACCCAGGCTCCAGCTATCTATTTATGTGTCTTTTCATTTATGTATATATGTACTTTTTTTCTTCCTTTTCTCTAGCTTACAGAAAGACTGGCTGAATTTTCTTTATATTTAATTATACTCTCTTATATTTGATTTTTATTCTTTTAATGAGTACTAGAGAGTGTTTAATGTGCTTACTTACCAGAGTCTCACATCAAATAACACCTACTCTTCCCAAAACACATAAGCATCACAGAGCATATTAATTCAGATTGGTCCCATTCCCTCCCCTGTTTACGTGATGGCAGTACCACGGGGTTTAGCTTCACCTTGTGTTTATGACTTCAAATGGGTCATCATTGTTAAAGCAATTAATGAATGTTTAGATTTATATACATCATTTACCAATTCATTTTCTTACTGCTTTTTCTTATATCCTATTCCTTCCTCCTGTGCTCAACATGATTTGTGTTGAAGTACATTCTTTAATATTGTTTTAGCAGTGTTCTGTGAGTAGTGCGTGTTCTTTGCCTTTGCCTGAAAATGTCTGTATTTTACTCTCATTTTTCAGTAACAGTTTTTGGGACCATATAGTTAAAGGGTGGCTGTTACTTCCCTTCAGCATGATGATGATATTTCTCCATTTCTGAAACTTCTATTGCTGTTGCTGAGGGCCATGCTGTCAGTTTATTGTAGTTTATAGTAATATGCTTTTTAAACTCTCTCTCTCTGTGGTTACTACCCTTTGTTTTTGCCGTTAGCTCATTTATTGATGTTTTCCTTCCAGTAGCTGTATTTTTAAAATTATTAACTTCAGTTCCTTCAAAATCCATCATTAGAAAAAATGATGTCTTTTTTCTTTCTTTCTAGTTTTTGGGTCCTTATGTTTTAAATTATTAAATGAGTATTTTTGTAGTCTCTGTAAGATTATTTTATGTTATTAATGCAGTAAATGATTGTTTAGATTTATACACATTATTTGCCACACCATGTTACACAGTATTAGATTACGTCCAATCCTGAACTTCTTTGTGACTGCCTAGTCTCTCTCTTGAGCATTTCCTTGTATATTTATAATTTTGGACTGTGAGCTCATTTTTTAAAGGCTTTATCTGAGGGAGTTTCGTAGAGCCCATATGGAGGATAGGTCACTTTGGAACAGTTTTGTATTGGTTGCTGCAGTTTGGGAGTCCAGCCCAAACTCGTATTTAACCTTACTGCATACGCTCTTCTTCATTCGCTATTCCAAGTCTGCATTGCAGGAGATACCTTTTTCCTTTTATACTACAGCTCAATTAGTTATCAAGGGTTCTCTCTCCTTCTTGTGTGATCAAGAATATTTGCAGCAGATTGTGGTACACCCAGGGTCCTTTTCTTCCACATACCCTTAGTCCTAATGCCAAAGTGATGTTTCTCAGAGGAGATTCTGATCACATCAAGGCTTACGATGAAGCTATTAAACAAACTCCAATCATCTGAAAAGCTTTGCTTTTTCTGGTCTCAACTTTCTTCTCATAGATACTCCATGATTAAGCAGGAAAACTTGTAATTCTAGAATATACCATAAGATCTCTTCTTATTTTAGCATCATTATGTATGCTGCTTCACCTTTAAGTGGCCTCCTTTACTTGGTAAGTGTTTACTTATTCAAGAGTCAACTTAGGCATTTTAGAAAAGTACTTTTCTGCTTTGTTTTTATTTCTTTTATTGCCAGTGCTTGTTTGTAATGCATAATTGTTGTAGTCAACATTTATCAGCTTGCTTTTTTAAAGATAATAATGAATTAGGGAGAAGTTATCATTTTATAATCCTTGACTCTTCATATTTTTAAAAATTTTATTTAAAGAGAAAAAAAAGCAAAACAGAAAAAAGGGTAGCAACAATACAGAATTTCAGAAAAAAAACCAGTAAGAAATCACTAGTTGATAAATTACATATTGTCTTCTTAAACATAGTTGTTCAAGTTACAAGTTGTTAAAGCATACAAAGTGGACTTTCAGTGAGGCTGCAAACAGTTCTGTTCAATGATCCAATAAAAACTTACCAACATGGTTATCAATCCTACATACTTAAACATAAATGCAGTTATATCCTTTAGAGCACTTTCTTTTCCTCCTTTTTCTTTTTAAGTCCATTATCTGTTTAGTTATATCCTGTTTCAGCTTGCTCAGTAACTTACTGATCTGTTTTGTTGTTATTATTTACTTTTTAATCACCTTATATAATTCTGTTGCTTTATTTTTGAGTTTCTCCTCCTCATCCATGCTCCATGGATCAGCTTTGTGGAGTTGTCAGTTTTTTAGAGGTATTTTTTCACTTTGTTATCTATTTTTTTTTAAGGTAGCAAAATACAGCAGAACAAGACAGAACAAAGCCATCCAACAAGGAGCAGTGAAATTGGCACAGAACCTCACAGCAGGTCACCAGGACACCAGCAATAGGCACAATAGTACATCCTGTTCTCTTCATATTAGCTGTTCTTTCACTCAGGTAGAGGAAAATGGAAGGAAATACCGAACTTATAAAAACAGAATATTGAATAGAGCAGTACCATTAATCAGAACTGAGCAACACAGTGATAAAAATATTTGCCTTCAAAGAGATGGTAGAAGGAAATCCCCCTTACTTGCCAACTGCATACGTTCATCCTCCCAAGAGATACTCAGACATCTGGCTCCCTCTTGCTAATAGGGGGTGGGAGGAGATAGATGTTTGATTCTTAGCCCATGCATCAGCAGGCCCCAGCTGCTTGCCAGAGCAGTGAGCTGGCTGCCTGTTCTCCCAGCACCCCAAGTTCCAACATGGTGCAGACCTCAGGAAATGCCGATAGTTCTCACCCTGGAGCAGCCACAGCTTGTAAGGCCCCAGCCACTTACCAGGGTGGCCAGCTGGCTGCCTACTCTTCAAATTTCCACACCTAAAACTATATCATAATTGGTAGCAACTCTAGGTAGTAAATAGATATTTGATTTAAGAACTAAATTTATGCATAATTTGAAAATCTTACATGTTTCAAACTCATATTTGTTGAGAGGATATTTAGCTAAAGATAGTACTGTATATTTCATTGCAAAATTGTCTTTTGGACAGTAACCCTAAAGGAGGTATATCTGATCATAGTACCTTTCTAATTATGAAGTATGGATTTTCTTTTGCCTTTGATGTAATTACCAGAATATCTCCTTTCTTACTTTGATTTCCTATTTTTAAAGTGAGAATACTGAGTGAAATGTTTTCCAAGTTTCTTTCACCCAAAATCTTCCTAGTAATTCAAATAAGTGTCTTAGCTATCTAGAGATATTTTATTGCAACTCATTCTTCCAAGTTAAAATCATTTGTTTTTTGGTTGGTAAATTAAAGTTAAGAAGTTACTTATAATTCTTAGAAAATGTCGTATTTAGGATAAATTTGCATTTAAGATCTGTTATTGACTACGAAGTGATCAGTTTGTAAAAACACTAATAAGCTAGTTAAAGGGTGGCCGTTACTTCCCTTCAGCCATGCTGTCAGTTTATTGTAGTTTATAGTAATATGCTTTTTAAAGTCTCTCTCTGTGGTTACAAACTTTGAAAGCAAAGACATGTTTTAATGCTTGTTTTCATTTAAAGGAACAACAATAAGATCAGAATTGCAGCATGCCAAGAATGTAAACTTGAAGCCTTATTAATGGACAAAACTTTCCCTGGCTAATATTACATAGCTGATGTTACTAGTCTTAGATACTGCTTATGGCCTAGCACACTGGGAAAGTCAGTACCTCTTTTGATATGCTTATCAATTTCTATTGTTGATGAGTAATTTCTTTTAAGCAGCCTGAATTCAAATATTAGTGTACCTTCAGAGGAAAAAAGTGTCATAATTTTATATTATGCATTCATCTATCAGTAATATTTAATTATTATTCTATTATTGGTGGAGATGTCTTAATCCCTAGAAATCTTAATGAACCTATTTTGAATTTACTGTGTAAAAGCATTTACTCTAAATTTTCTTTGAGCTATTTAGATAAGTTAAAAGCTGTTTGCATTTTAAATTGTGAATGAAAAACTAGACTATTTATGATGCTTAGGTCATTAGAATTGAGCAGAAGCTTCTTTTAGATAGAGAATATTGGAAAGAAATAAATATCTTTTTTGCTGAAATTCATGAAAATACACAGCTAATCAGTTGTAATATTTCATTTTATCTTTTTGATTTTATTACATCTGACTCCTTTCCTATTTTTATTTTCGTGTCTCTCAGTTCTTCTCACCAATTTCTTCATTGCTTCTCTTCTTCTACGTTATGTCTTGTCTTTCTTTCTCTTATTCAGTTTCTGTTTCACTTCCTTCCTCCTTTCTTCTTCCTCTTTTGGTCGCCACATGAATATTTATATACAAACAAGAGTAGGGATGAACTTTAATATGTAAAGCAAAATACCAAATGGTGAGATGAAGGGAATTACCTTTTGTAATTTAGACACATCTAAGCAGATTAACAACAGATGCTTCTATGCACCTGCTATCTATAGATTGTACTTTTGTTTCTATTAGATATATGAAATGATTGGCAATTTTTCATCCAGTGTATTTATTTGAACATAAATTGGTCTGTAGGACTATATTCTCTATGTTAAGTTGTAGTTTCAGCTGCTAGTTGACTATACCATGAATTAATAATCATCTGATATTGACTTCAGTGGAGGTGCATACCAAGATTTATTGACCCAAGTGGAAAATATGGACCAAAGTGAAACCTCTGTCAATATTTATTTACTTTTACAGGGACAATTAATCTTGATACTCATTGAAACAAGAAATCAATATATGTATTGTTGTGTACTTTTGGAGTCTTCCATTAGAAATATTGGCAAGCCCCTGGTTCATGGTCATAGATTTAAAAAGCCTATCAATTTAAATGTTTAGGATATCAAGAACTAAAATATGTAAAATACCAACTGTTATTCACCAGAAATAGAAAATCAAAAGTCTACTGAGAGAAGATTAATATATATTTCTTGTTTCAGTTTATCTGATGCTTTATATATACAGTGAGGTTTGAACCTCTCATTTGTTAGCTTTTTTTTTTTTTAATAAAATGATGGTGGATGTAGGAAAACCTTTTATTTCACGGTGACTGGAAACGTAATGAGGCACTTGACATGTATGCATGAAGTGTTAAGGCTGACTGTCCTGGGAGATAGGTGGCAGACTCCTTTAGTTTATAAATTCCCAATTCATAATGTGATCAAGAATTGTGCATTAGATTTCTCCCCTTACCTTCAAGACAGTAGCAGAAAGAATGGAATAGAAGGCCATCAGTACCTAATAGAAATAATGAGGTAGATCTTTGAGGTATATTAAAGTGATTGACTTATACTTAATTGAAAATGAAACCTGATTTTTTTGTATAAATGTAGATGAAAAGCTTACATGTCACTGCATGACATTCCATAAGTATTGTCCATGCTCTCTTTACTTAATAATCAAGGGGTTGCCCTAAATATAACAGTGTCCAGAATGTATGAAATATAGTTCAAATATTTGGGATAGGTAAGTTGTATTTTAGATGCTGTGAAAAATTCAGCTTTCTTTTTTAGAGCCAACCTCACTATTGTCTTAGAATTGTTTATAATATCCAATATAATATGGCATGCCAAGATATATAGCTTAAAATCAGGAATTGGCAAAACAACATAATTAGTAGACTTGTGTTTAGCTACAAGTTGCCAACTTGGTGTGGAAACAGACATTTTCTTCATTTGGGGCAATAGTGTGCATTTTGGAGGTGTAGAATATTTATTTTCATAAGGTTTAATTCCTTTCCCTGATTATAAAGAAATTTATATTCCTTTTTATTACTTTGTAAAGTATAAAAAAATCTTTTAAGAATTTATGGCATGTTTATTAATGAAGACAGCAAAAATGAAAAAAAAAAAGCCACAAACAATAACAAAAACCACCAGGTAGCAAACAGCTTCCTGCCCCTGCCATGAACTAAAAAACCAAGATGAGCCCTTTAGTGTACTGATGTATTGGCCATTGACATGCTGCAGACAGTGGCAGTAAAAACACATACCACAAATATTCCCCCTAATCTTCCAGATAGCAGCCTTCTGGAGAACATGGGGCTCCTGAATATAGCTTATTTCTCTTTCTTTACCTTCCTTTTTGAAGAACAAAATGAATTAACCTCTATGGTGAACATGTAACGTCTCCTCAGTAGCCTGGCTGTACCCTGACTGGTGGAGGGAAAAGTGTAGGGACGTTTATAAGAGGCTGTTTTGTCCACAAAGCTTGAGGGCCAAGGACAGGGTAACAGAAAAGATGTGAAAAAGTGGGAAAGTGTAGAGAAGATGGCATCTAGGTGAAGGTGTGTGTGTATGCGTTGTGTGCATGTGTGCATATGGGTTGGTCAGGTAGTGAGTTATGGCCTGAGAGCAGTTAGGGAAGAGGAAGAACAGATGAGGGACAGACTGGAAGATCAAGCCATCTGATTACACCTCTTGGAGCCTCTTGGAGGTGAGGACTGTCCCTGCTCCAAGGAGCGTCCAACAGTCCTTATGTAAAGAGTTCAAATTGGCATGATGAGGGAAAGCTACTGGGTAAAGCTGACTAGGCAGTGGTGGTGGAGGTCAGGGTGGAGGTATCCAAGGGGCAGTGTGTATGATAAAGAAGCCTTTTTAATTAAAATTCAAGGGGAGACACTTTCTTGCCTAAAATACCTGACTAGATTTGGGTTCATTATATTTCAGTATGTTAATCTGTGGCCATCTTCATAAAACTGTCACTGTCCTTCTTGTGCAGCCAGACTTTAGAACGGTGGCCTGGTTTTCACTGGGGAGCAGACTGATGTGGAGAAAAGGCCACTGTGTCTATTGTGGAAAGTGTATAGACTTTGGAGCCAGATAAATTGGGATGCAGGTCTCTTCATGTTTTTCTGATTTTGGACAGTATTTTCACTCTCTTATTTTCTCAGCGCAGAAATGGAGGATTCATCTTCACCTATGTGTAAAGCTTAAAAGAGAAATATATATATTTCAAAGCCCAGCACAGTGCCTGGCATAGAGTGGGTGCTTAGTTATGTTAGCTGTCTTCCCTCATCTGAAGGGCTTTTGAAGTATCTACAGAAAAGAGGTCATAGACATTTAGAAAACATTAGTCTGATTTTTAGTGATTATGCCATCAAAGGTACTAGCTTTCTAAGTTTGTTCACTAAAATCAGGCAGAGTTAAGAAAAAAATCTGAAAATGAGATGTTTCAGATTCACCACTGCATCTTGACTTCTCAGACACGTTGGCTGATATATGCTTTGCTTGACTCGACTCCTGTGCTTTCCCTAATTGCTGAGCTCTTGAAGGCTGTGCACAGGCCTCAGGAATGCTTTCTAGGTCTTGCAGAATCTGCTCTGCTTGCCTTTCCATACTGGTACCCCCTGTTATGGTCAGCTCTCCAGACACATGGGGTTTCATTCATTCCTCTGAGACCCAATGCCCTTTCCCTCAGGTCTTGGTGGCATCTGCTTGAAATACTCTCCCTTGACTCCCTCCTCCATTCCCTCCTTAACACACACACACACATACCCCATCTACATGTGGAAAATTCTCACCATTTCATATCTCCTAATTTGCCACTTCTTGCCTGAGATGCTAACCTAGGTTAGATCTGTTGGTTAAGAACTTTCCCAGCATCCATTCTCCTGCTTATCACAATTCTGATTAATTCTTTGTCATGGGAGATATTAGCTAATGCCTTTTTCTCTGGCTAAACTATTAGGAGAATGACGTTATTAATCTTGCTTATCCTTATGCTGCACCTCACATTCAGCCTCCTGTCCTGACACTTAATAGTTGATCAACAAATATTTTGTTTACAAAATAGAGCTGCAATATTCAAGTCTATTAATATCCAAGCATAGATCACAATCTTAGGGAGGCAGAAGGAACCAGATGTTATGCTTGTGGCTCGTTAAGCCTTTGGAATTCAGAATCAACCTAAGGGTGGTAATTTGTGAGACTTTATCTTGGCTTTGCTGGGAAATGTTCATGCTGTCAGTGATAGGGTGCTTGACTGTGGTGCCGATGGATCATTCTGAAATGTTTCATATCTGCATAGCAGCAGTAATAGTAATGGGGACAATGGACCACTGCTAGGGATGGCTGTGAAACAAGGGTTGGTAACTAGTAAAAGCGGAAGGGAGTGAGGGACAGACATCCCAGAAACTGTATTTGAGTTCTTCCCTGTATAG